>CM042753.1:6768112-6803680 GCA_022496165.2 Catalaphyllia jardinei | reverse complement strand
GCATATGTCGCATTGATTGCGCTGGCCACTGTATTTTCTATGGCATGTTATAATATAATAACCCAAGTTTTTCTCGCATTTTGATTGGTTCTTGCTTGTGATCTATTACAGGCCAGACGCACGATTGACGTCACCATTATAAAGATTTTTTTCCTCTGCGTTTTAAAATGGCGGAAAGGTTTTAGAATCTAGATAATATTTTACGCGGCTGGGAAAAAGATAAGGTACAAAAGAGTCCTGCCCAGGCATTGATCAGGTTCGAGAAGCAGGAAGAAGAAAGATAAAGACGTTTCTTTTGGAAAATGATTCAGAAAAAATGCTCGAGCGGTCTCAGTCTGCATTCGAATCTTGGTAAGCCAACAACAATTGCTTTATCTCGAATTTAACAAACTCAATAAACAAAATGTTTTTCAGATTAATTTATTTAAATAATTCAACTGTCGTCAGTGACACACTCGGCTATCGCCTGGTGTGCCACTTTTTTGTTCTTACCACATTTTGACGTAATCTGTGATCTATTACTGAACAGACGCACGGCAACATGGAATCTATTTGTTAAGTATAAAATAGTTATGCAACGCTTTCTCGTGGCATACCATGTCATAGGTGGCGGAGGGGAGGGGCAGGGGGGGAGGCTGAAGCCCCCCTAAACGAAAATTTGGAGTGCTCAGTCCCCACGTTTCAGTCCCGAAAATATCGGTAACGCAGTGAAAACTACGCTTCCCGAAGTTTGCGAAGCTTTCAACAAAACTCCTGTCACCAAAACGCTACTAGGAGAGGTCCACAAACTGCTACGATTGATTTGACACTATCTGTGGCATCGGCGACATTTCTTCCCTACGTCGCCTAAAAACCTACCTTGGAAGCACCATGAATCAGAATCGTCTAAACAACTGCCTTCTATTGCATTGTCATAAGTCCATAACAGACACTGTAGACATTGCAAAGAAGTTTGCAAACGAACAACGCAAAAGACATTTTGAAAAATACGAGTAGAGGTATGTGCTTGACTTTGTGTACGATGGGCCCCCCCCCCCCCCTGTTTTAAAACACTCCGTTGCCTCTGCATGTAAAACCCCACTTGGCACTTATATTTTCTTGGTATACACACTCGTCTGAAGTCTCGTGTGTATACCAGAAAATACAAGTGACTTATGGGATATTCCATGGTATACCACGAAAAAGCGTTGCATTAAACAAACTAGATAAACACACCATACCTCCTGTATAGTCCCAGACTCTCTGCGTTCCAAGTTCTAAAGAATATGTGTGTTGCGTCTCTTGGAAATGTCTGTGAATTGAGAAAACAAAAGGAAACCCTGAAAGAATTGTCTTGGGAACCCTTCAGATAACTGGAATTTCTCTCCAACCGTCAATGCTCTGGGTCTGTTTAATATTCAAGTTCAGACACTGTTCCGTTACGATTTCGTCCTTGATTAGCATTCCTATGTAACACATGTTCATGGCTTGTACATGCCAAGTAACGCCCTCAGAAAATGGTTGCTTTGAGCGACGATAAACTCGAGCAAAGTTATCTGTGGGAAATAAGACGATCTAAAAGACGCCTTTTTGCAGAACGTTGTGAATTCACTTTGCATGCTATGTGGTGTACAGTGGAAGCCCGTTAATACTGACACCAAGGGCCCGTGCCAAAGTGTCTGTATTATCCGG
This sequence comes from Catalaphyllia jardinei, assembly GCA_022496165.2. Lineage (NCBI taxonomy): Eukaryota > Metazoa > Cnidaria > Anthozoa > Scleractinia > Caryophylliidae > Catalaphyllia > Catalaphyllia jardinei. The sequence continues at coordinate 6,802,009 of CM042753.1, read as the reverse complement.
GTCTCCGTATAAAATGGGCTCTCAGATATAATGTCAAGGACACGTGTTTTATCGATAAAAAGACTGAGGCAGACATTTTCACGGCAACAAAAATAATGTTTAAAATGTACTTTATTGGCTTTCATAAGTTTAAAGTACGGAAACCTAATAGTCATGGAGAAATTTTTACAAGCAATCAGGCAGAAATTTCACGACACTAAACCACTGTTTAGTTTCTTCTGTAATTGCAATTTTACTGCAACAAGTTTAATGGGCTAAAATTACTTTTCTGTTGTGTTTTTAAATACTGTCCGTAAAGCGGGGTTGAGGATGTATCGAGACACGGAAAAGTATTCGTTGTCCGTATTAACGAGTGTCCGTAATGAGCAGATTAATTTTATAGACAAAATATGAGCTTTTCGTTGGCCCAAATGAAATTGTCCGTCATATCGGGGTGTCCGTAGAGCGGGATTCTACTGTATTTTCTTTCATTTCCTTCTTACGTCGATAAACTCGCAAGACTTCCCGCACTATATAAACTCGCAAGACTTCCCGCTCTACGTACCTTTATTGGAAGGTTTTATTAAGGTATACGATATCAAAAACTTTTACTGATTTAACTACACTCGGCTTCTTCCACAAGAGATCACGCGAAAACAGATTACACGCTAACCTCTTGGCGTGAGACCTCAGATATCTACCGCATCCTATGTGACCGCATATAAGGCAAATCCACAGGCTCTAAACAGGAGAGAGAAAACACAAGAGGAACAATAGTCAATAGTTCCTGTATACCACAGGTGAAGTCAATTTTCAGCGTTGAAACGTGTCTTAAAATATACCTTGTGTATGCTACTCTGCAAAAAAAAGGCGTTTTGCATCATTATGTAGTTTTCAAGTTTTTCGGAGAGGTTTAACAACCACGTGTGGTACACGTGCACTTGTAAGTCTCGACTCTGATTGGCTGATGAAGTTTGAAAAACCAGCAATGTATTGTCAGAAAGCAAAGACAAGTATGGCGCGCTTGACAAATGAAGGAAGCAAAAAACGTGTATAGTAACTTGCTGTAAACAAAGGCAATTAATTAAACATAGTTCTCAAATAGCTAGAAGAGATCATGCATACCTCATTTGAATCACATTCAAAGCACTTGTTTCCGTCCACAGGTTGTGGAGTTTGGCCATATCTACACACTGGACAGCTAGGGAATGAATCAAAACAAAAATACATTGCATACAGACCTTGCAGTAAAGTTTGGAACTTGGTGGAGTTCTTTGAGGTTAAACTCTTAACCGGGATGAGTCCTTTTCTTTTTAGAAGGGAATTGAAATCAGATAACCAAGAAACCAAGAAACCGACGGACGGACGGATAGACTGAGGTACTGACTTATCATCTGTCTGACTGACTGCCTGACGGACTGCCTGTCTGACTGACTGCCTGCCTGCCTGCCTGCCTGCCTGCCTGCCTGACTGACTGACTGACTGACTGACTGATCATCTGTCTGTCTGTCTGACTGACCGACTTACTGACTGACTGACTGACTGACTGACTGACTGACTGACTGACTGACTGACTGACTGACTGACTGACTGGCTGACTGACTGGCTGACTGAAGAAGGGCCAAGCCCGGAACGTTTAGTTTATTTGAACAAATTTGACACTTTTCAAAGTATTTTAGCCTTATACACGACTTTTCGACAGTGTCACGCATCGCATGAGTTTTTTGCTCAATCCTACTGACTGACTGACTGCCTGGCTGACTGACTGCCTGGCTGACTGGCTGACTGGCTGACTGGCTGACTGACTGACTGGCTGACTGATTGACTGGCTGACGGATTGACTGACTGACTGACACTGATTGACTGACCGACCGACTGACTGACTGACTGACTGACTGACTGACTGACTAGCTGACTGACTGACTGGCTGGCTGACTAACTGACTGATTGACTGACTGACTGGCTGACTGACTGACTGACTAACTGACTGCCTGCCTGACTGACTGACTGACTGACTGACTGACTGACTGACTCTCTGACTGACTCTCTGACTGACTGAATAACTGACTGACTGACTGATTGACTGATTGACTGATTGACTGATTGACTGATTGACTGATTGACTGACTGACTGACTGACTGACTGGCTAATTTATTAACTGACTAATTGTCTGACTGGATGAATGTGTGTGTGACTGAGTGGGCGAGTAAGGAGCTTAAGCAAACCACGACGACGACGGCAACGAGAACGGCACTAAACAAAAGGTTTAATGAGCAAAACAATAGCTGTGCACCACAACATGAAATGACCAAGTTCTGCGTCGCCTACGGAACGAGGAGGACGACGGCTAATTTTTGGTATGTTCATTTGGAATTGAACGCTGTCGTCGTATATTTAGCTTAACCACGTTTTTAGAGCCATTGGCGTACCGAACAGATCTAGACAATCGCGAATTTCGCTTGTAAAATATAAATTCACTTTTACTAAGAGTTGTTCTCGGCGTCGTCGTCATCGTTGCTTAAGCTCCCTAGTGACTGACTGACTGACTGACTGATTTATTGACTGACTGACTGATTGATTGATTGACTGATTGATTGATTGATTGATTGATTGATTGATTGATTGATTGACTTACTGACTGATTGATTGGGAACTGTGGGAGGTTAAAACTTACGTAGTATCAGACCACTTGGACAAACAGCTTCCGTGAAATGAGTGATTGCAGAGAATGGTTAAAACGCCTTCAACAGATTCATCCTGCAAAGTAAAACAAACTGAATCACCATAAACGATACCACAAATCTAATAACCCCTTCCACCATGGCTCCAAGCTAAAACAGATCAACAGATCAGAAATGCTCAATTTTTGAATTTTAATATATATAGCCACTCGCAGACGAATCGCCGGAAATTGAATTTTCCAAGACCAAAACTAGAAATTTCCTGTCAAAACTGCGAAGTCAGAAAAGCTATATTCAAGAATTACACTGAATGAGTGTTATCAATATTTTACGAACACGTTTTAGTACTAGTCTTCCAGTAGTTAGTGTGAACGCTCCTTTTATCCACTAGATTGTTATCGCACTATATGATGCTTTGTTTTCATGAATCTTTATGACTCTAGAATAATAAGCTACAAAGTTCAGTTCTCAATCGCCTGTAAACCCGTCCATGATATTAAATCTGAACTATTTTAGTTTTTTACGCTACTAAACCCTCGATTTTTAAAGAAGCTTTATTCTTTATCACAAGTTGTAAATGTTGTGTCGACGGTTTTAGGTGCGAATGTATTTGCTTCCCGATGGAAAAAAATTAATTTGCTACAGCGAGCAAAATTTATAATTGCTTAGCGAAACATAACACGAATGAAATAGCTGACAGCTAAGTTTTGATGCAAGAATAGTAAAAGCCATATTTCCTTTTGATGTAATTATGCTTTCGTGTTCAGATTTAACGTTGGGTTTATCGCACCTGTAGTGCATATAAAAAAATACAATATCTAAGAATCGTGACAATTCTTCGTCGCCAATAGTGTAAATAAATTTCTTTTGAAACAACCTATGCCACTTTTTTGTAGGTTTAATCAAGCTAAGTCAATAAAAAGCTGCTTATATTTCACTACAACGCAGACAGGTTTAAACATCCTCTCCGTTAAAATGCTTTCCATGTATTTTATTGCACTACAAAATAACAGGAGGTCTAAGACTGTACTGATCAACGAGGTTCATAAAACATACCAAGATGGCCTAATAATTTCAAAGTGAATTTAATACCTCTATATAATTTGTGACTAGACCTTCGGAGACAGCCTAAGATTCTATAATTTTTCCGAGCGATGGTTGTACTTCTCACCGCCGTTTAAGACCAACGTTAAAGACCAAACATTCTCCCCGAATCGACGAAGAGATATCCGCGAGGACATTTGTGCTGTTCTGTTACAGTTTTCGCTAATTCTAGTTTTCGCTAATTCTCACTCGACGGTGTAACTTAACAGTAACGATATTCTAAAACATTAAACTGAAACTACATTACAACTGTGATCATTCATTCGCAAAATAATTGATTTTCCTTCGTTCCCACCATGTCAAATTTCTTCAGCGTATCTATATACAAGATAATCCATTTGAAATAATTTCTATCAAACGTCCAGTTCTAAACAGTGGGAAACCCTTACCATCCGCTCCAAACAGACTGGGCACTTCGGCAGTTCAGTCAAACCCAAACACGGCAAACTTGCTCCCTTCAAAGACGAAAAAAAGACTATATTATTGTATTTTTAATAATTAATAACGGCTCGAAACGTCTGACGACTTAAAAAAATATTTGCATTGTTTCACAGACGACGAGTAAAATAAACAGATGGTTATTTTCCCTAGTTCCTTCCGTCAGATAATATTCTTCAGTGAAAAAAAAAAAGGCCAAAAAGAAATAATAGTAATAGGTAAACTATGCAAAAATTCTCCTTCGCGATTCGTTGTATCTAAAAAAGTGTCAATTCGCTGACTATTTCAACCTTTTTCCATGCAATCAAAAGGCAAATTTGTATATGTATGGAGGGGGAATTGGGACAAAAATGCAATTGAATCGAGTTTCATGCCATTAGACCATTAACGACATGCTATTAAATCATACGTCATTCTATAGGACAATATTCCTCATGTCATTAGATCGGAATTCGTTTTATTGGATCACACGTCATTCTATCGGATCATATACTTCATGTCATTGGATCGGACTTCATTTCATTGGATCATACGTTTATCTATTGGATCGTATATTTTATGTCATTGGATAGGGCTTCATGTCATTGCAACACATCATTCTGTCAGGAAACCACATTCGTGTTACTGAATCTATATTCATGTCATTGGATCGTAGACCATTCGATCGGACCATACACGTCATGCCACTGGATCGAACTTCATGTCATTGGATCGGAAACGTCATTCCATCTGGACGGCGGCTTATTGAAAAAGGTTTGTTTCCCAGAAAGCTTTTCCAGATACGTGACAGCAAACATGGCGGCTCACCAACCTAGTTCCCAGGGTCCTCTCTCTACCTCGAAAATGTACCCTGGTTACGGCTGGTCACGTGTCTGCTAGATTTTAGCAGATTCCAGAGATGCGATTGAAGGGAGGGGCTGGAAAGTAAAAGTAGGGAGTGGAATTTGTAAAACTCCAGTGGAATTTGTAAACTCCAGTGGAATTTGTAAAACTCCAGTGGAATTTGTAAAACTCCAGTGGTGAATCAGCAAAACTCACAGCGAAGACATTCTCACATTCGATATTGGAATTCAATGCGTTCATTGCTCGGCTAAAAGGTTAGCTCCACACTTGGCTGAATTTTTCCCATCGACAGTTGGACGGTCTTTGGAATTTGTGGCGGTGAAAAAAATTGGCAAAGAACTTGGAAAACCACAACAATAAATGCATCGCGCGGTGAACCTTTTTTTCATTCGGCGAACTCACAACTCATCCGTTTAGTGTCAAGTACGTCGTACATTCGCCTACAAAGGTAGCTCTGGATTTGATTTAATTATTCCCATTGGCATTTTGACGGTCATTCCCTTCTCTTACAGCGAAAAAATCTACGAACAATTTGACATCCGCCGACAACGTCTACGCGCTAAATAAGCTTGATTAAGCATCTTATATTTTTTGATCGGCAAAATGATAACGGAGCCATTGATTCATTCGTTTGGGGTTTGATGCGTCCAGTGTTTGCAGAGACTAGCTCTGAATTTGATTGAATTCACCCAATCGAAAGTTTGACGGTCATTCGATTGTCTTGCTGTGAAAGCTGCTGTCCAGATGGAATGACGTTTCCGATCCAATGACATGAAGTTCGATCCAGTGGCATGACGTGTATGGTCCGATCGAATGGTCTACGATCCGATGACATGAATATAGATTCAATAACACGAATGTGGTTTCCTGACAGAATGATGTGTTGCAATGACATGAAGCCCTATCCAATGACATAAAATATACGATCCAATAGATAAACGTATGATCCAATAAAACGAAGTCCGATCTAATGACATGAGGAATATTGTCCTATGGAATGACGTATGATTTAATGGCATGTCGTTAATGGTCCAATGGCATGAAACTCGATTCAATTGCATTTTTGTCCCAATTCCCCCTCCATATATATGGCTTTGTCCCCACAAGTTTCGGTTTGAGGGCATATAATTTCAAAACGCCCCCCCCCCTCCTCGTTGTCTACACCGATTGTTTAAACGGAGAACGAGAGTTTCGGGACGAATTGCAACAGGAAACTTAAATTTATACAAACATCGCCATACTGCTTTCGTAAGGCCGGGTGAAAATAACCACTTTCATTTTCGAGAACTCCGACTGGTATAATTGCAACTCTTAATTAATCATGTGGTTCGCTATACCATTAATAGTCCCCACATTTTCAGATCACAAGAAAGCAAACGTGCCGGTAAATGCAAATGTCTTGGTAAGTTTTCGGCTCGGTCGAAAACAAAGCCATATAAAACTTACGGCGATTCCCCGGGCAATTTTTAAAATTCTGATAACGGAGGCTTTAGATAGACAATTACGAAAAAAAAAATTTGCTCCAATAATTGTGAATGACGTTTCGATAATTCGTTCATAATTTCCAAATTCGAAAAAACAAAAGTCAGATTCTTATGAGTTCTTTATATACTAAAACTGAGTGTGAAAGCATCGTTGTATCTGATTAAAAACTCTACAAACTGGATCACTCTGTGCAATGTAGAGTTTCTAATCACATGCAACAAGAATTTCACACGCATTCTTAGTATATAAAGAACGCATAAGAATCTGACTTTTAGTTATGAATTTCAAGATAATGAACGAGTCATCGAAACGTCATACAAAGTTACTGGCACTAATTTTTATTCCGAAAACAACTCTAAAATGTACCAGAATCTGATTCTCAGGGCACGACAAAAGCTCAGTTTTAGTTTAAATAAGGAACAATTTACATGCCAATTGTATTGATGATGGATTATTGAGAGCCACTGGACAGCAAAGAGCGATGTTCAGGACTAGAGTAAAATATACAAATGTAGAGAACAGGCCAGTACCTCTGATAATTTCTTGGTTTCCACTTTAGCAACATAGACTAGATGACAAACCTAAGGAAAAAGGCAATTATTCTGACTGACAGAATGATTGACTGACAACTTCATTGGTTGGTTTGCTGTTTAGTCAGTGGGCTGACTGGTTGATTGACTGACTGAATGAATGATTGATTGATTGATTGATTGACTGATTGACTGATTGACTGATTGACTGTTTGACTGACTGTCTGACTGACTGACTGACTGACTGATCGATCAATTAATCGACTGATTGATTGATTGATTGATTAAATGACTGATTGAGAAGCAATACAAAATGTTTAATATGAAATTCACCTCTTCTTCTAAGAAATTGGTGGGTTGATATATTGATTGATTGATTGATTGATTGATTGACTAACTGACTGACAGACTGACTGCCTGATTGATTAATTGATAGATTGATTGAGTGATTGAGAAACAGTGCATCATTTTTAACTTACCTCTTCCTCTAAGAGATTGTAAGGCTGACCATTAAATGTATTGTAGAATTCATCAGCCAGTTCCTTCAAGAGATAGAAATCTTAGTACCAATCTTGATGGGTATATGTCAGTGGGTGAATAGGAATCCTGTAGGAAACTCATTTACTAAAATGCATTTGCTAGAAAGTATGTTTTTCCCATCTCAGAAAAATATCACAGTTACTGTGGATGGATGCTCTCATACAATATTGGACATCCAAATCAGTTAAAAAAACTCTTGAAAATCTTGGATGTAGGATGGGGAATGCTTTCCGTTCAGTGCACATCTTGACTAGATTATTCATCATTTCTTTAAACTACTGAGTATCACTATACATTACCTGACTCCTAAACTTCACAAGGACCATGTACTGATTAGGTGTGGCATCTCTGATGATCTTGACACATTCAATAAATTCTCTGAAAAGAAACTTGTATGGGTTATTGACAAAAGGAGTAAATGAGTCTTGGTGAGTCTAGTATGAAAAAAATACCTTCTTTTGAGTTATATTGTACTTACCAGTACTAATAAATAATAAAACAAGGAATTTCATATGTGTACTATCCCAAAATTATCATAAAACAAATTTCACATGCTGGCAAACACCATGAAATCTGCACTACTTTCTTAGACCTCTTTTGCTTTAAAGACTCTAAATATATTTGAGCACAGGACTGCACCGTCATTAAGTTTTTGGTCATCTGTAGCCTTATTCTCCACAACCGTAGCAAACAATTTGTTACTTTGTGGGTGAATTGTATCAACAACAGGCAATTCAGTTCACCAGTAACATCAAGGGAAAATCAAGCATACACAATCATAACACATGTTATGGGGTACAGTCCTTAATGAGAGCCCTGCAAGATACTTGATACACATCATGTCCATGAAATTAATTTACTCACTCTGAAGGAGCTACAAATTTCATGAGCTCAATACAGGTCATCTTGGCTGGTACAGCTAGCATGCAGATCATCTCACTCCGTTTAACGCCTTCAGACAATGATGTCATCTCACTGTTTTAGATCAATAAGGTATATACTTCAGATGTTATCAGAACATTATATAAACTACAAACAGGTCCATCAACATGTTACCACAAAGCTTTTAAAGCAAACTAACAGATACATAAATGATCTAAGAATGTCTTGTTAATTAACAAAATTGACTTCCTATATTCAAGTTGTTATTTCAAACTACTTTATTGTCATCTGAACTTCATTCTTAAACAGTTTGAATTATCTGAAAATCAAGTTGGCAATTAGAACATGTCTGTACCAATAAACATCACCCACTTAATGTCCTGGGCCAGATCTAGGGGGTTCAGCCGAAGCCCTAAATGAAAAAAATCGACATTATCACATTCTGATTTGGCCTAAGAATGCCATAAGTCCCATTCCAAGGACCTTAGTTTTACCATTTTTCTGGTGGAGGATGCCCCACCCCTACAGGAGAATGCCATTGGTAGTCTACATCTTCAACCCCCTTTTCTAAAATCCCGTATCCACCCAAGATGTCTGCAACATAGTGACATTTTAAAGTTATTGCTATATTATGGGAGGCAGCTTGTTGTGAATAATAATTATTATTGTCTAACATTCAACTCACTTGTTCTTATATATGTGTATAATTCCTTTGATGATCTCCACCATAGGATTTCCACAGAAGAATGCTATTTTACCTTTTTCTTCTCCATGAGCTGCATCTTTCACATCAAACAGATTAACAATTACAATAACTCTATTATAAAACATATTTCTGTGTCTAAAAGTAGTCAAGCCAATGTCAATCAAAGTTGGTGTTTCCTGTGGTGTCATACCCCAATGGTAGAGCTAATTGATACACCAGCATCTCAAACATCCTGCAGTTCAAATTGAGTACCAGTTGTATTTTGTTACCATTTTATCTAGCCTTCTTTTGGGCCTCTTGGCTCATATGCTTTTTACCAGGTATCTCTTTTCAACTGCGTGAGATGACAGCAACAACTGTGATCTCATTAAACTCTCATGTATCAATTTTTTTTCCATACACTATTCGCTTCATGATTTCCTTTCATTACTTGGTTATTGTAGTTCCATAAAATTTAATCACTGGTCAATCTCCTATGTGAAATAGATAAATGATATATATTTGGATACGCACATCTGAATAAAAAAGAAACACCTATGATATCGGAATTATTGGCATGTCAGAGCAACTTTAAAAGCTTTTGAATGAAGACTATCACAGCTGATCACGGTATGATTTCTAAACTGATCCTTACCACTATTTCTTGCTAGTGTTTCAACCTGAATATCATAAGGATATCGTCCACCCCTGTGAACTTTCATCTTTTCTTCAGAGACATTACTGGGTACAGGATCCTTCTCCTCCCCGCCAGTACAATTTCCGTCTTCTGAATCTGACATGTCTTGACTTGTGACAAACCCTGGGGCTGGAACATAATAAGCAAGGTATTGTCCTCAAGTAAATAAACGCACTTAAACCTTCCGTAAGCCAAAAAAGGGTCCACTTACAAGTGTCCACCTATGGGCACTTCTTTTGACCTTGCCATTGTGTCTCTTATCCCAGGCCATGGCTAGCTAATCTTTATACTGTGTGATTTTATTGATTTGTTTAAGTCAGTCAGTCATAAGTGAAAAAATATTCTGAAAAATTCTAAGGAAAACTTGAACAGTTATTTAATTTGCTGTTTTACATACACATAAGGAACATATTTGTCCACAGATCGGATGAATGCAAAAGCTATGATTAATTTAAAAAGTCTGTAAATTATTGTGTAAAACATTAAGGTTATTAAGGATGTACTAGCTAACCACTGTAATCTAAGCCTTCGGGCAAAGGCAAGTCATCAGCAACCTCAAATCTTAGAACAACGAGGGAAATTGACATTGATGCTCCTTTTCTGTGTTGTACATAAGCAGACTTGACGATCTAACACCAACCACCGCTGAATCATCTTCATTCACTTTCTACCTCTTCCCCAGTGTCTTCTCCTTGATTGAATTGAGCCCTCGCTGTTGGTATGTATCTGATTCAGCGGACACAACTACCAACATCAGGCAGAATACGTTTCAATACACTCCGAAAATTGGCCACAAAATTAGTTATCTTTGGTACTGGTACCTGCAAGTTTCTATTCGTACTTTGTTTTCTTGCCAAGAATTTAATGACGCAGTTGTTTAAATTTAGCTTTATCAAAGGAGGATTCAAGTCAAACTTCAATTTGCAAAGAGCTGCCAGGAGCCATTTTTCGCGGGAAACTCAACTTTTCGGCGGCAGGGAAAAACCCGAGGAACAACGACACAGTAAGGGAATAATCGAATGACTTCGAGGTGAAAGAGAATCGAATCCTTTAATTACACTTCTGTATATAATACATACTGTTACGGTGAAAGTATAAAGCAGTTGCAGCTGTCATTTTCGTGCTCGCAAAATTGACTTCCTGTAGGTTTAATACTGGTTTCAACGAGATGGCGTTGTTAAAGACGATAATAACTTTTATTCTAATATTCGCGGCCTGCACAACATTTCTTCCAAACATTCAAAGCATTATTTCTCAAGTACTCGACGTCCTTCGTACTTGGATTCCATCTGTTGTGGATTTGATAGAGGAAATTATTGCCGGAATATACAAGTACTGCACTGAAAGCCTTCTGAAAGACATAACGAGAGTCATTGCTATACTCACTGACTTGATTGCAAGCGTCGTTCATTTATTGCAGCCGGCCGTCAGCAGTTATTTTGAAGTTTGTACTGACGGTCTGGTTGCCCTTCACAACAATTGCATGGGCTATACAGACGAAATTCTACAGCAGATTCTGGGTATTGATGGTAAGAAACATTTTCTAAGTTGAAAGTGCTATTTTTAAGTTACTTTCAAAACACTAGTGCTGAATGATGTGTTTAAGATGTAAAAACATGTACCGTGTTTCTATCAAGTTATAGAAACACAAGTAAAAGTTTGGGAGAACAAGAAATGCTGTGTTTCAACAGCTTTTCGGGGTTCTCCTAAACTTTCATGGGTGTTTATATAACTTGTTATAACATAGCTACATGCTAGCACGTGCTCTAATTGGCTAATATTTTATGAAAAAGTAATGAATGGTTCTCAGATATGGTTCTGGCTGACATCATAGTGAAATTTCGACTTTTCAGCGTGAAAAATGTCTCGCTAAGTTATAAAAGAATGGACAATGTCTAGTGTGCATTTATCCAATTTAGGATGCACTTAGATAGAGTACTCAGGTAGCTAGAGATACAGATACATCTCTTACGCTACCCTTGTGCTGTCCCAACTATCTGCCTGCATCCCGAATTGAATGGATGCACGCTAGACATTGTCCATTCCCTAAATAGAAACAGAGAGAACATGTTTTGTATTTCTTTTAGAAAACACCATGATGAAAACAACTTATTAAATTTGATTATCAATTGACAACTTATTAAATTTGATTATCAATTGACAACTTATTAATTTTGATCATTATTACATCAACAGCTTCTGCTAGATCTTTGTTTGTATTGAGTTGTAGAAACACAATTTTTAACCAATCAGTGTGCATGTTTTCTAAGGACTGTTTTATAAATTAAGTTATAAAATATTAGTGTAGAGATCTTTAAGGCAGTGCCACTTTTAATGTGAGAAAAAGCCCTCTTTGACTTGTCTCTCCACTAAAGCAGTGGCTGATTTGACAGTAATTCCTTATACCATTTCAGCATAGTCCATTTCCATGAGGGAGAGATGGCTATGGCTATATATGCAAGCTGTAGAAAACATTTCATTTTCAGCCTAAAATTTCTGAGGGGGAAGGCCAGTTTTTGTTATGGTAAACTCAAATTTGCTGAGCATTGAGAAGGGAGGTCAGGTCAAATCAAGAGACCTGTTGGAGAGGTATTGATGTTTTCTGAAAGAAAAAAAACCCCATCATTTTGATAACTAAAGAGCTTGTTTGGGACCTATAATGCAACAATTAAAATGCAAATGAATAGCTGGGCCAGATTTTCTTCAGCAATCTACTTGCTGATAAAAATATGGATTCATTGATAGTAAATTGTTAAGATCCACATACTAAAACCCATATTGACTCTCACAAGCTCAGGGTCATACATGAGACCTTTAAACTGTGATTTGGTGTTTTTCTGAGAATTTCTGGCTGGGTATATACATTGTATGGCCCTCTGCCTTTCTGGCATGGACCCCTGGCTTTGCTTGGTCCATATCAGGAAGAACTTATTAAGTAAAATATATTTAAGTATAGCCCTGATGCTTGGTGGACAGATCTTGCACTTCCAAAGACATCTGTGTGACAAACACATTATTTTCCGGCACCAGAAGATTATTCTGACTTTGCACTGATTTATGTTAAATTTCACAGGAGCAGCTTTACCAAATCAAGTAGGAACAGCAAGGAACAAACTGCTGTCACTGATTTTATTTCTTTTCTGGATGATCATGGGTCTCATATGTATTTCCAGACTATCCTACAACAAGTTCTTTCTATTGATGTCTAGTACTTTCCTTGTGCATGCCTTCTTTGGGCCAGTCTGGTGCATACGAAGACTGGCATTTTGCATTGGAGTTTGCTTATGGATAGGTTCTCTGGTCTCTAGTAAACCAATACCTGCTGCAGTTACTGTTCTGATTGCTTTCACTTTGACTGGCTTCAGAAAATGGAGGAAGAAAGTTGCTATGACAACAAATACCAGTCATCTCTTGAGATTCAATGAAAACATTGAGCAGAGACTGGATGGAATAGAAAGGAAATTGGATATTTTAGTGGCAAGGGTAGATACCATCCCTGCTGGCCTACCCAGTTGAACTTAAGTTGAATCATTTATTACAAATGCGGTTGTGTCAATACTTTGTACTTAAGCTGGTATTTTTGTGGCCTTTCACTCACAAATTTGTTAATGTATTAAGACAGTCTCAAAACTTAGCTCCACTAGTAGGACAGTAACATCAGTAGCCCAAGACTAAAATAATGAAAAAATTGACACTATACAATGAATGGTCCCGCTAGGGTCTGGCCAGGGCTCACAGTATAAATGTACTGTGAGCATGTAATCTCAAGGTTTGAAGATATTGAGTGGATAGGTATTTATTTAATATTTTTTTAGAAAACAGTCATTAAAATGAAATGTTTATAGAATTGGCTCACAGACAATTCAGTTATCAGTTATTTAAGTTATAAGAAGTCATGTATAGCCTCGATGCCTCCTTAAGTGACAAAACAAAAAGGAAGCAGACAAATTTGGTAAAGTATTCAAATACAAAATGAGATTGTGAATAAACTTCCAGACTATAGGCTAGTAAAAAAAAATTCATAAAGATTTTGAAAAAAACATGTATAAAATTAAAACTGCATGTGTCATGATTAAGCAATTCTTGGAATGAGATTGCCTCTTGATATTACTGTGAGCCTACTCAAGGGACTTAAAAATTAATAAGTAAACATGTTTTTTCACCCTACCAGGGGTCTTCATTTTCAAAGCTTTTTATGTGCTCATATAATTTGAATAAATAACCCACATTTGTGAAGCTTTGGTATGTTGTTTTTGTTAATAATAATATTCTAAGGAAGTTTTAAATCCAAGGGGTTGTCTCTACAAAGTTTTGAGGAGGGAGGCTCTGCCCTCAGGTCCATCCCATTACCCTTTTGTACACCACTGACAGAAAAATGTTAAAGTATCCCTTTCATATAAACATTTTATGGAAAAATGTTTTCCCTTTCACATACCTTCTTAAGAGCACTGCATCCTTTTCTAAACTCTTGGAATGAAGTCAATGAACGATATTATGGGTGAAAAGGAATCATCACTAGAAAAGCTGTCAACCAAAAATATCATTTATGCAGTTCCCTTTCACGTCACACCTAAACAACAGATTTTCCTACCCTTTCTTATATATATTTACCTCAACTTGTTTTATCCCAACCCTTTTGTATACCTACAGCTTATGAAAGGTACCTCTCTCAGGTGTAATCTCAGTATAGACTAACATCTCATGCTTTTTTTCACCTAAGAATATAGCTTTGTTTTGGACACCAACTGACAAAGGTTTTCATTTTTAAAGAAAATGGTGAAGATGGCTCTATGCCCTCTCACCAGATGAATAAAAAATTGACATAGACTTATTCGTGATTTACAAAATTAAAAAAGCTGAGAAAAGAGTTCCCATTTTGAAATAGCCGCCGCCGCATGCTTCGCGTGATCGCGTCCCACCTCACCCTGACAAATCAAACAAGCTCGCCCCAGCTCCCTGAAACATCTCGGTTTGAGCCGCCGCCAGAGGAAGTTTTCTTCTGGTTTCTGTTTCCTTGCTATGCTTCTACGTCGGTTTGCAAAGATTCCTGTAGGTATTTTTGCTTTTGTAGCTGCTTCATCAGCTGTTGGCCATTCGAGTAAGTATAATTTAAGCTCATGTTTATCGTGGTATGATCTGCACTTCTCAATTTCTAGTGCTCGTGCATGAAATCGACTCTGGGACATTTCAAAACACTCCATAGACAACATAACTTGAGAGCCTTTCTACGTACTTATGGCTTAAAAAAGGTGTACACTAATTTGTCTACATACTTGAGATGAAAGAATAACTTTGCTAAAAGGTACTAAGGTGAATTAATCATTAATTAAAGATAATCATCTATTTTGCAAAACAGGCTTAGGGCCTCTAAATATTTGACAGGGGTTGCATTGGGAGTTGACAAAAGTCAGTTTCTCTAGATCAGCAAGTACTGCTATACTTTCACCGCTCCTTTCAATAATATGCAGACTCTTAAATTCAAAGCCCAACTGCCAAATGCGGTTTTCGCCACTGTCAATCAAATTTCTGATGGCTCCACCCAGCTTTCGATTACTGCCAACAATTTTATTACTGTGCACTTAGCCTGCGGCCCCATGCCCCACCAGGGGCAATAAGGACTAGAGAGACTCAACACTAGCTGGAAGCTAGGAGGGGCCACTGAACATTTGATTGATGGTAGCAAAATATATCTGTCCTTTAAGCTTTGAATTTTAGAGTCTGCATGTTACTGAAAGGCACAGTACTAACTTAGATCATATGCCTGCATGCTCTCGTCAGTTTCTAATTGGCAAGGAGCCAGCCGGCAGACAATAGTGCTGCGCGAAGAATGCTGTATGCAGAAAAATTCTCGCTCAAGCTCCCGAAAGTATAAGTGTAAGGTGTAAGGTGTAAGAAATTCGGTTTTAGCCAATAATATTGTAAGGATGGAACTATTGGAGTCATTGTAGTTTTTAGCCAATCAGGAGGCGAGTTACATCTAGACTTGTCTTGTGGAAGGTGAGTGTGTTCTTTGCTGTCGTGTTTATCCAACTGTGAACAATTTCATAGTCTCTGAACATATCGAACTAGCGTGTTTCTTCTCTCACTTTATCGAATCGAAAGTTCTAATTATTAGACAGCGTGCCCATCACACAACTCTTCTTCTTATTCAAATATTGAGGAAAACTGTCATAAAATCTGAGCAAATCCAAGACACAAGATCGACACGAAACCAAACCAGCGTGTTCACCACAGAATTGAACGAGCGTGTTTCTTAATCGAAACAGTGTATGAAAGTTTTATCGGGCAGAGATTTTTTAAAAGTGTGTTCAGCAGTCGAACCACTAGAGCAAATCCAGTGTTCAAATCTAGCATATCGAACTGAAAGTTCAGTGAGCAGTGTTTCCAAACAGAACTGAACGAGTGTGTTTATCATGCAGTTAAACCACTTGAGCAAATCCAGTGTTCAAAACACAAATTGGACATGTTTGCCACAGAATTAAACGAGCGTGTTCGTCAATCCAACTAGCATGTTCACTTTCACTTTGACTTTGCCCATCATATCAAACTGAAAGTTTGACCGAGCAGGGATACATTGTAAAACTCTTGATGTTCAGGGAAACTAAAGGACAATACTCCTCAAATTCTCAATGTCCTACTGGGTTGCGTGACAAACGAAAGCAACCTTGCCCCCAAGGGGTGTCAAGTTACCAGCTGGTAAAAGCGTTACAATTTTCTCTCGGTAATGTTTGCAACAGAAGAGAACCAAAAATCCGTCATGCTGTATTAATAAACCCCTTATTATACCACAAATTATTTTGCTCGTTGGCACTCTATTGATTGGTATACCTAGTTAATATTTTCTTCCTTAAGATTCCTCTCCTAGTCTCCACTGATCACAAAAACCAACAAAACAGAACAAAAATAACAACTAATGATATTTACACTGTAGGGGCAGCAGACATTAATTCACCTGTTACCAACCTGAAGTCCACTGGATGTTTAGGGCCGAGGGGGGAGGGGTGAAATTGGGGGAGGCAAGTCAAGACATTTTAGACCAAAACCAAAATGATCCATTTTACTGTGATGGATGTTTTCACTTAATATGCACACTTAGAAGGACTTGAACATACTTGAAAATGTAGGAAGTGGAATGCCATTGACCACTAAGTAGTTATTTTTATAAGGTACATGTATCTGCAATCATGACAGCTTGACTGTGGTTCAGTCTTCCAAACACTGTTGTCAGAAATAGGAAACATCTTGAAGATATAAAGATCTGAATTTTGTAAATGTTCTTAAGATAATTTGACATTTTCGATAATTTTTCGCATTTCACTTTATCTCCACAAGTTCTTTCTCAATGAAAAAGGATGCATGTACAATAATATTGTTTGGGATAAAAAGCTCTGTCATTGTGCAAAGTTTGGTGTCCATGTTGGTTAAAAGACCCAAAACTTTTTCTGAGAGTGCAGCTGGCCTGGCTCATGACATCCATTTGATGTCTTTAGAACTTGTTTTATGTTTCATGTCATTCGTAGGAAAGGGAGCTGAAGGTTTAAGTGTTCTTGTCTCCATATCAAGTGGTCTGGGCTCAAGCCCTGGCCGGGACATTGTGTTGTGGTCTTGGGCAAGACACTTTACTCTCACAGTGCCTCCCCAATCAGGTGTAGAAATGGATACTGGTGAACTTAATGCTGGGGGGTAACCCTGCAATGGACAAGCATCCCATCCAGGGGGGAGTAGAAATACTCATAGTCACTTCATGCTACAGAAACTGTGATTGAGCTCTTGCCTTTTGGGCCACTTGGCTTTTATGCAGGCTTTACCGTTACCTACCTTGTGTACTGTTTAGAGAGCTTTTACATACTAGCTAAAATTTTTCAGACAATATTTTTTCTCTTGTGAGCTACAGATAAACTTATGCCTTAGTAACAGACATCTTAAGGTGTACAATGTTGCTGTTTATATGTTTTTCAGTATTTCTGAAAGCCTAAAGGATACTTCAAAGTGGAAATGACAAGCAAACTCAGTACAACAAATTATGTTAAATTGTATTATATTAATGACACTTTCAACCATTTTGTTTCCCAAAATTCTGACTTTGACTGAACCTTCCTCATGCAGACAGAAGAAAGTACAAGATGTCTGCAGAAAACCTGTTAAGATAATGTTTAAAAATATATTGAATTGTATGTGATTTTGATGCTTTGTCCTTTAGTGAAGTCCAGTCAGTGTCATTCTATGATGCACACAAAGGCTCTAACATCAGTATATCCAGGAACAGATGTCAAGAGATTCCCAGTACCGTCAGAGCTTGTAGACTGGAAGGTTCCATTTCCAGAGTACAAACCAGTGGATTACACTTCAGAACACATTCTGCGACGGCCACCTTATGCAGACCCAGAAATAAGGTACTACATCAAAAATACCCGAATATGAGCAGAGTATGTCAAAGGACATGATAGTCGTGTCAATTGACATTCTGATACCAAGAATAAAATAGCTCCCAGGGGGATGAGTTCGAACAAAAAAAGACGGGGTTGCATGTCAGAATTGTTTGAAAAAAACCTTAAGAGCTACCAAGATCCTGTTTTATGGGCATCTCTTGAAATTTTTTCACCCCAAAAAGATATCAATACCAAAACGGCAGATTAACTTTCACTTTAACAAATAGATTCCATGTTGCCGTGCGTCTGTTCAGTAATAGATCACAGATGACGTCAAAATGTGGTAAGAACAAAAAAGTGGCACACGAGGCGTAGCCGAGTGTGTCACTGATGTTCTTACCACATTTTGACGTCTTCTGTGATCTATTACTGAATCAGACGCACGGCAACATGGAATCTATTTGTTTTATATAATAACGAAAAGCCTTTTTTGTTTCAAAATAATTCAACATAACACGAAAGCCGGCATTTTGCCCCGCCTTTGCACGAAAAAAAGCCATTTGACGTGATCTATACATTCAAAATGAAGCAGTTTCATTGGTTGCTATGTGTAGCAAAGAATTGTGATTGGTCGAGAAAAATCACGCCACTGTCAAGCCGGACTTGAGCATCGCTTCTCGTGGAATGAAAACTTACAGCGAAAGCAGAATTGAACTGCGAAATCTACAAATCTTGAAGAAAATGCTGGAACAATCAAGTCGGTTTTTGTCATCGGAGTAGCCCTGTGAGCTGGAAAGCTTGGACGTTGCCTTGAAAATTACAGGAGTTGAAAGAATACCCTTGGAAAACTTGTGGTTGCGGTCGACCTAGAGGCCATTTGAATCGAGTTTTGAATGAAAGGAGCGAAAATGATGGTGGAGATTTTTGTCTTCTGTGGTTGGTGATTCTCAAATCAGCTTGATATAGTGTCAGAGACACATTTTAGCTGCGGTACTGTTGACCGTGAGCTGTGGTTAGCTCGCTGCTGTGCCCTGAAACGGACAGGAACATTCGTATCGGAAAGCAAGGTTAATATGTATTTTATTTTACCGATTTTAAGAAGTGATGTTTTGATGTTTTATTCCTGACATTAATCAGTGTGTCAACAGTTGTTTTGACACTGGGAAAAGTTGACTTTTTTAAATAAATTAATCTCGAGAACATTTTGTTTGTTTAGTTTGTTAAATTCGAGATAAAGCAATGGTTCTCGGCTTATCAAGACCAAGTTTATGCGTGGTTTAGTCTCGCTCGACTGCCGACTGAGGCTGCTAGAAAACTATTTCTCCATCATTTTCTGAAGGAAACGGCTTTATCTTTCGTTTTCTGGCTTCTCAAACCTGTTAAATGCCTCGGCAAGACTTTTTTGTACCTTATCTTTTGACCAGTCACGTAAACTATCATCCTAATTCTCAAAACTTTCCGCCATTTTAAAACTGCAG
Source organism: Catalaphyllia jardinei (assembly GCA_022496165.2). NCBI lineage: Eukaryota > Metazoa > Cnidaria > Anthozoa > Scleractinia > Caryophylliidae > Catalaphyllia > Catalaphyllia jardinei. The sequence continues at coordinate 6,782,297 of CM042753.1, read as the reverse complement.
AGGGAAAAACTTTGTAATGATGACGTCAATCGTGCATCTGTCCTCTAATAGATCATAGGCAAGAACCAATCAAAATGCGATAATAACTTGGGTTATTATATAATATATTATATTTAATAGCGTCAAATGAGACAAATAAGAATTATCTCCTGACATGTTTTTTTTTGGCTCAATACCTTAAAATGTACTTTGAAAGTTTCTACTGTGGACTTTTTTAGACTGGACACCCTAACATGAGCCTTGAGAAGCTGTACAACTACAAGCACAGTAAGGGAAAGGGTACTGGCAATTTTGGACCTGATGCAAAGCAACAGAAGAGTGCTAATTATATATGAGAAAGGTTCTGGTCAAATTTATTTGTTAAAAATCTACTTTGGGCATGGTAACATTTTAAATACTATTTAAAACATCTCATTCTATTTCTTTTCTCCAAGTTGCGACTAAACTCCTAGCGTGCAACTAAACTCTCAAGCATTCTCAAGAATGGATAACTTCAAAATTTATTCAAATTCAATTTTCTCTCACAGGGTCAGCTTAAGAGCTTACATCTTGATAAAGTCTCTGTTTTAAACTGTACGCTGTACCTTGGCGGTTGCAGAATCGATGGGCCACACCCACAAACTATTAAATAAATAGCAATTAGAGAATTGGGACCTAATTGAAAACTATTACCAAGACCAGAAATACTATTAATGCCACAAATTAGAAATTACGACGAAGCACCTGTCCACCTCCGGCACATGTATTTATACCAGCATGTTTTTTTTTAAACAAGCTGATAGATGGTAGCTTGAAAGTTATCTAACTGGTCATTATTTCATGAAGAGTGTATCCGCCTCAAGACCTTGTTCCTACAGCTGGCATATCCTGAACACCTTATTCATTCTATGATCTAAAATTTTATTACATCCAAACAAACACCAACACCTCCATGCAGTTCTACACCTGACTTGCAATCATTACGCATCGTTCTACCATTCAAGGAACAAAAATCAGCTGACTCTGTGCACAAACAGTTGAAGGATCTTGGTACATGTAAGCTGTTAAACATCGACTTATGCCCAGTCTTCATTTCTCAAAAAGTTGGAGAAGATCTCAAACATAAAGAAATCAAGCCCACATTGATCAATGAACAATCAGTAGTTTACAAATTTGAATGTGGCTGGGGTGATGCCAGCTATGTTGGTTACACGCGACAGCATCTCTACTAACCAATCGATGAACATAAAAGATCTGGATCAATATTCAATCACAGCCAAAGTTAGTATCCATCAAGAACATGAAACATCTAACATGTTTCGCATTCTTAAGAAATGCTCTGGCAAATTTGATTGTCTTCTATATGAAATGTTCCTTATTCACGAGCACAAACCATGTCTAAATATTCAAAGTGACTCAATAAAAGCAAAACTTTTCACCTAACCTCTAGGGACTAGGAACTTGAACTTGAACATTAATATTCTTGTTATCTTTTAAATATTATTTTTGACCTGATGATGGTGTCTTGACACTGAAACGTTGTCTTAAATGTGCCTCTACCCGTAATTTTCATCATCAAATCAATAACATTATCATGCCTGATTATTATTATTATTACTATCATAACTATTATTATTATTGTTGAATTATTTTTATTATTATTATTACTGTTATTATTATTATTATTATTATTATTATTATGAAGGTGTTTGCCTTTATTTCTGCCAATGTTATATTGATATTCTCAGTCTTTCTCATTTTCTTTTTAAATTTATACTTTGCTTCTTCAAATAGAGGCGGCTATACACCCAATCCACTGCCCCACCTCAATCCTCTGCTGCCTTTTACTAATAGTAACAGCACCAGGCCCCATTTGGTAGTAAGAACAATTCCTCTCCAAAAACTATAGCCTCTCACAGGTAACTATGGAAACAGGTTGCAAATCACAGAACAAGATTAATTGCAAAAACAGACTGTAAGTGCAGGATCACATAAGATGGGAGGAGCAGAAAGTGTTCTCATAGACCTTTAAGAAGATTTACAGCATCAAATATATTCAAAAAATAACACCCAATTTCATGGGAAAATTCAAGACTTTTACCAGGGAATTTTTCACTGTGGCAAGCATTTCTTTGTGGGTTATATAATTATGTTTCCATGACAACCAATTAAGTTTGACAGAACTTTGCCTTTATGCAGACACATCTTGCTGCTTGTTCTTTAGGGTGCTGTTTAACATAGTAATTCTACAGTTTTAGATTTCATTATTGTAGCATCCCACTAACTTTAATTCATTGTGAGTCATTTTTGAAATAAATATTAATGTGTTGTATTTTTGTTTTTTTGTTTGTTTTTTTGTTTGACCTTAGGAATGGACCAGTCGACATACCCCTTAAATTCAATGCTCTTGATACTGCTTACAACACTGACAGGACAAGCCTAGCAGGAGAGTATGAATTACTGCAAGGAGTTCCAAGGTAAAAGGAATACAGCTGTAGAACTAGTCCTTAGAAAAGTACATCTTGGAGAGCAAGCATATCATCATTCAAAATTTAGTCTGTAGTTAATTATCTCACAAATGTATTGTCTGTTATCTACTTTAATTTGTGTTTTTCTACAGAGCCTAAGTGGCTATTTAAGAAATTTAGAAAACATGTGCCATGCTTCTATCAAGTTGTAGAAACACAAGTGATAGTTTGGGAGAACGTGAAATGCTGTGGGAACACCATGCAGCTGACAGGCAAGTGTTTCCATAGCTTTTCAGAGTTCTCCCAAACTTCTGTGACAGAGTCTTCCTATTAAACAATTAGATTACAAGCTTGAGATTTCTATCATGTGATGCATAATAATAATAATAATAATAATAATAATAGTAATAATAATAATAATAATAACAATAATAATAGTAGTAATAATAATAATAATTATAATATAATAATAATAATAATATAATAATAATAATAATAATAATAATAATAATAAAATAATAATAATAATAAAAACTTTATTTAAGTGTTGTATGTATTTAGCACTGTATTGCTAACTGGGGACACTGTAAAAAATAACTGAATATTTCAAATAGAACATAAAGTATTAAGAATCCCAACTGGCAGAAGGCTGACCAGTTGGCTATTTACACAATGTGGTCGAGGAGTTGAACTCGGGATTACCGAGAACAAATCAGGAGGAGAGTGGAGGCTTTGAACCAGGGACCTCCAGATTTCAAATCCAGTGCCCTAAACCAGTCAGCCATGCTGCCTTCCACCTAGGCTGTGCCCTCATTAACTATCACACATTGAAAAACGAAGGCGAATAATCTAATTGTTGTAGTAGAAATCTACTAGTGATTCAAAACTTTAAACTTCGAAAATGCCAAGAGGCGGCTTTCATTTTGTTAACAAGGACACACTGTTACGTTACACACTATCACAGAATAGATAGTGAGTGGCATAGCCAATCAGAGAATGGGAATTGTGATAGAACTCAACTAGTAGATTTATACGAAAACGTGATCTAGAAACATGGAGAACATGTTCTCTACAATGTATTTCTGGTAAAAAACACTGCTATGAAAAAAGAAAACAACTTGTTTACTTTCATCATCAAAATGTAAATTATCTTTAGTTAGTTTCCTCAAGCCATCATTACATCAACAGCTAATGCTAATTCTTAGTTTGTATTGAGTTATAGAAACATGATTTTAAACCAGTCAGGGATGTTTTCTAATAAAAATTGTATTAGTATGGACAGTGTGAAATGCAGTGAACGAATCAATACTCCAAGAAAATGCAATGTAACTGACACAAAGTTCGAGATAGCATGTTCAATAGAGTGTCATCATCATTCTTAGTTTTACTTTTGACTGGATGACAAGGTGGTGCTACTGTAGTTTTTTAAAGCAGCTGCATAGTGTAGCAATTGCAAAACCAGTTAAAACTAAAATTAATGTACTTTGAATATGACACTCCAGAAAAAGCCTCTCTCAGGCTGCCTGTGTTTAGAATTTATTGTTTGATAAGGGCGAAAAATACTTGTGATTTAAATTTTAAAGTAATTCATAAATGATCAACAAGCAGGGCTGTCAGTAAGGGCCGTAACTAGCAACACCTGTTACGGCTGAGCTTGCTTGATTTTCCCTTGGTAGTACAGGTGTAATTACCTGTTGTTGATAGAATTCAAGCATAAAGTAATACGTTTGCTACAGGTGTGGAGAACAAGGCTACAGGTGACTCAACACTTAATGACAGCCCTGAATATGCATTGTGCATTTCCAAAAAATGTCCATAACCCCCCCCCCCCCCCCCACCACCACCAGGAAGGATGGAGGGTTCTGTAAAACCAAAAAAAGTTAAAGAAATGTACATGAAGCTTAATTAGAATTTCCCGAGAGGCACTGGGCTCTTTTAAAAAAAAACCTACTGTGAGAGAAGCGTGCATATTTTCTGGAGCGATACCCAGCTAGATGGATGGAACTTAATAAGTTTAACCCAACAAGGTTCAACTAAGTTCATTTTCATCTCTACCACTGCTACATAAATTTGCAGACAATTTTCTTAATTAATCAGTCAACTGTGTGGCTCCAGATAATATCCATGTGCACGCCATAGAAGATCACTGAAAATTCTAAGGGAGAGAAGTGTGTTTTTCAATAAGTGTACCTCAAACTTCACATAGAGGGATTGAAGTCTCAGAAAAAGCTCCTTCTGTGGAAGGGGTACACGGAAGATTGCTCGAATAATACAGTAACAGCTGAGTCCCTCTTCCTCTAGACTATATTTCTGCTGCTTTCTTGAGTCCTCAACAGCGGCTAATAATCAAGCTTTCTTTTTCCCTACACTGGATAAAAGCTTCTCTAGCAGGTTTAGGCAAAACCGACATTAATGAAAAGTTCTTTGTCTGAAAGGAACCCTGTCGGCAGGACTGGAATGGTTGGTAGAGGATTGCTTGGTAGATGGGGTCCTAACCATGCTGCAGATCCTGTGGTGACAAGGTATATAGTGGTACTGTATGACTGTAGCTGAAGACTGTGCATCCTTCAATTAATACTCTACCATCAATTATTATAAACTCTGCCTTGCATAACTGTCTTTTCAGAATCATGAATTCGACTTAAAATATCGATCCCTAATAAGCAGTTTTAGTGGATGTGGGTGTGAAGTAAACCAAGGCAGAATTTTGAAGATTACTCCATGTTTCTTGCCAAAATAGATTTTTTTAAAAAATAAAGCTTTTTTAGTCCCAGAGATTGACAATGGAAAAGCTAGAATTTGAAAAACTTAGCACACCAGGTACTTTCCTGTAAGCTTGTTTGGAAATACATGTAAATTCTAGAAAGAGTGTTTGTGTTTGCAAGATACACATCATGTGAACTAAGATAACTGTTATAGAAAATTTAGGTTTTGTATGCATATGCATGTATGAACCCTTCATAGGTAACTAAACTCATTAAGTCTTTTAATGAGAACCCTCAAGTATCCCCTCACTACTCCCTACCTACCCTATCCACCCTATCCACCCTACCCCCCTCCCTACCCACATTCCTCTATCCTCCCGGCTCTCTCCCTTAAGACTGTCACCCAAAAGGAAATTGGAGAACACAACTTAAGGGAGATGTCAGTAGCCAGTGGATTATAGCTGTTTATTATTTCATCCTGAGGTGGAAGCGAGACAGCTCAGGAGAAAAAATTACACGAGATGGAAAGCCAGTTCTAGAATTTGTTGCCATCCAAAGAACAGATTGTTCAGAATGGGCTCTTCCAGGGGTAGGTTACACAGCCTAGAGGTAACACATGTTTCTAGTGATCTCTTATTACTAACATTAGAGGCTTGGAATCAGTGAAATAAAAATAATAAAAATGAAATTGTGGACTAATTTGGGGTGTATTTTAGAAAAAGAACTAGATCAAGCAGGCCAGACTGTTTCAATGATGTCACACTTTTCCAATGTGTTTTACTGAAACAAATTATGCTAATTTTGTCAAGCTGGATGCAGAAAGTGTCTGAATAGGCCTTTTGCAACAAACGATCACATGGTACAAAATCCGCCATACTGGAAGGCAAGTTCATCATTCCCGCACTGGGACAATAAAACAAAGGCTAGTCAAGCTTGACTGGTTGAGGTCTCTTTGTTTTAACGTCCCATTGCGGGCATAATAATGAGCTTGCCCTCCAGCATGGCGGATTTTGTACCATGTGATCGTTTGTTGCAAAAGGCCTATATTCTAAGGATACATTGCAAATTCATAAATACATAATAATAATAATAATGAATTTTTATAGCGCTAAAACTATAAAGAATATTCAAAAGCGCTTTACAATAATTTAAGTTAATAAATAATTGATAAGTAAAAATTTATCTCAAGCTATGGTTAAATAAATTTCGAAAAGATCCTAAATTAAATTAAACATACTATTCCAACAAATTAAAATACATGTTATTGAGTAAATAACGTGCACTGTTGATTGGTTGTCAATTCTCCATACTGATTTCCAAACAAAGCGGAATACATGCCTATGGGACCCCAAACTTGGTAATTGCTACAAAGAATTGTTTGCCAAAGGGCAGGTGCTTGCTCCTGGCATACATTACTTTGTAAAAAAATTTCCAAGTTTTGGGATTGACATCAAACTTATACAAATTTCGTAGGTATTCTCTCATAATTAGTGAATTGCATTGCATAAACAAAGTCTTTTGTCCTTTTTTGCATCAAATCAGGGCATGGTAGATCCAGGTGATACTGTTACCAACACCCTCAAAAAGGAGTTCGGAGAGGAGGCATTAAACTCTTTAGAACTTTCACGCGAAGAGAATAAAAGAATACTTGAATCACTGGAGGATCTTTTTCACCAAGGAAATACGGTACTAAAAAAATTATAATACATGTTATTGAGTAAATAACGTGCACTGTTGATTGGTTGTCAATTCTCCATACTGATTTCCAAACAAAGCGGAAGAGCCTACCAATCACGGTGCCTGGAATCGAGCATTGTGATTGGTCTTCGGCTTCTCTTTACTACTCCGACAATGTAGTTTTCAGCGGATCATAAGCAACAGAGCATATGAACATTTTGCAGCATCTGCCAAATTCTGAACATTGTCATGCCTTGTGTTCAGCAGTGTTCGTGGTTTGGATCACGCCTCAACTACTTTTCAACTCAAGATAAAAGAGGCTATTCATATATTGTATCAACAATTACACCATGTTAGTCTAAAATTATCTCTTTAATTCTCACACTTTCACGCCTTTATTCTGTTATTACTATTAATTACATTAGCGTTTTCTACGTATTATACATGTATATTCCTCTTCGATCGCTTTGTACTGTATGACAGAAGGTAACAGAAGTTTCTGATTTTTTAAACTGAAAAGGGTTGTGTCGTTTTCTTAAAATTCTTCAATTATACTTCTCAAACTCATTAATAATTCATCAAGTTAGAACAAAGGAAATCACAATGGTGAAGGAGGTTTGGATACCCGGTCTTAATTACCATAGATTTTGACGATTTTTACTTCTCCGTTTACTCCTTAGTTGTTGTTTCGATTTAGAAGATATATCAAACACTCGAGAAAGTGTTTCATCGGCTATCCAAACACCTCGAAGTTCGTCAAAAATACTCCGCTGCGCGTCGTATTTTCAACTCTCTTCTCGGTGTTTGGATATCCCGATGAAACACTGTTTCTTGTGTTTGATATACCAACCATGTGTTGTACTTTACTTAAAGGTATTTCAAGGTTATATAGACGATCCAAGGAACACAGATAACTCTTGGATGGAAAGTCAAGCAGTTAATTACCATGACGACAGTGGGAAAGCGTTTGACAAATTTACCCTGAAAGCTGGAGATGATGCAAAGCAAGTAAAATGGATGGAGGTGTCGCACGATATTCACTTATATGCTAACCACTACGACATGGTCAAAGAAGTGGCTACAAGACTCGATGCTTTTTGGTAGCCGGCTCAAATTTGGGAAAAATCAACAACATTTTTAGGAATTGTATCATAACTATTTGTAATTTATTCACTGTGTGCTGCTGTGTGAAAATCGAATGCGCTACCCTCAGGACAACTCATGAACACACATTCAAGACGTGTTGTGAAGGCTTGAAGCATTAGGGTCCGTGTGGTCTTTGCATAACAGTGGCATGGCTTCAACACCATAGAGTGACTGCATATAGGTGTATTGTTCAAAACCCTTCCTGGATTTTTGGTAGATTCATATGCATCATAAATCCAGTGTGTATTACCATTCTGGTACTGACTGCACGTTCCTGGTTTTGAACTCTATGTGCACAATTGAACCCCTTTGTTTACAGGATAGGCTCGACTAAAAATCGAGCCTACTTACAGGAGCATTGTTCAAAGACTCTGTATGGCCTGGCATGAATCCCAAACTGTTCTGTTTCCACGTTGTAATCATCATTCATCACCATACCGCATGGTCATTCCACACTGCATGCTTACATCGTGTTTTAAAAACAAATACCAAAGAAGCGAACTAGTAGCAGACTTGACATATATTCTATTAAGCTCTCTTTCATATCACACTGACTAATGGTTCGTTTGTATTCGCAACAGGTGATGGATGTTGATCATCCGAAACATGTTTTGCAAACTCAAAACTGTGTGTTTCTACCTCAAATACCAAAAGCCGGTACATTTTGGTGCAAACAATCTGCGTTTATGCTGCGCAAATTCAGATTCAATCACATGTCATGTGGTTACCCACGTGGGCACGCTCGAACAGAGCTTCTATCATGTGACTAGCAAGCAACCGAGGAGAACACGCGTTAAATACAAAGAAGCTATAATTATTTTCCTTATAAAATTAGCGGCCCGTTTGTTTCGCGATTTTGGGATGCTCATATTACGCGGGACTTAAATTCCGCGATTACTTCATCAAAGGTAATTAACTTCAAAATTAACCCAAAAAACTGTGGGACTGTATGACAACAGAAACATAATAAGAGTCACTTTAAAATTTTCGCGTCATAAAATGTTCGCGACATTTATTCTCGTCACTTTTTCAAATTTTTTCGCGATTTTAAAAGAATTGCGAAAATTGCGAACTTAACTTATATCTCATAGTATTGCTTATTTTAAATTCCATTGTATAATGTAGCACAATTTTACGTCAATTTATTTAGATGTGGATAATATACCAAACACTTAGTGTTTCCTTAAGACCTACAGCACAAAATAATTAGACTACCTGCGCCAACACTCAGCGACAATTAGCCTGTTTGGGCACCACATGATATCCCTCAGGAGTTTCATGCAGGTATTTTGAAGCAATAACGGTTAAATTGAAAAAGTAATAATGGACGGAAAATGGTATTCTCTTTCAAAACAAATGCAAGATGAATTCTGGTAATTCAGTAACTGAATAGTCAACGGTGAAAGAACGAATTTGTGCATGCGCAATTCTGAGAAAGCAGGGAGTTCTAAGGTGAATGGGTGAATTCTTGATTGAAATGTACTGATATAATTATTGTCAGTGATATAAAAGATTTCTTATCTGTGATGTCTTTTTGTTATAACATTCTTACGTTAGATTTCTTAGATGTTATTCATTTGTCCTTGCGTCAACTTACCGCTTTTTTGTCGTCTGGTTACCATGCTCTGCTTTCTTTTTTTGCAAGATCATAGTTAATAGAGAGGAATGATTAAGAACACCTGCAAACGTCAGGGAAGCAAACAAACAGGCTAATATTTCTGATGGAAGGTCTTTGACCCTGCGCATCTTTTGTTGTATGTTCGTAGACTATGCAAGAGTTACAGAATTGTAGTGCTTCTGGGTCGGGTTGCTCAAATCGCGATTAAGCTAACCCAGAATTAGCGAGAATTTTGATTTAATTTTTGTAACTTTTCAGGGAGGTTTTTGTTTATATTCTTTGTCCTTCAGTTTTGAGCTTAAGCAATGTCGAGCTACACAAAATATAACCAGTGCAAAACAATTTTCATAGAACAAAAATTGGCACTATAGTTAACCTTTAATTCTTTTAACGTTAACCGCCTTTCGAACAACCCAGCCCTGTTGTTTAGTTGTATAAGCACCCAGCGCATACTTTGTATTTTATCAGGTTTTGTACAGTGTCTTTCCCCAAAAGAGCCAACAAAAAACATACAAGAAAGAACTTTGCCACGTTTCATAACCATTCCCTCTATACCACTATGGGTAGATCGAGTAAAGGTTGGCACACACGGACGGGAATGCTTGGGGTACATGAATCGGAGAAATGTTGCAGCCACAGTTTTCCTCGTGTGGCATGCCCGAGTTTTTGCGAAAAATTCTGTTGACAGGGCAAAATTGTGACCCTCAACATTGCATGAAATTCAACTGGTTTGAATTCGGGCGTCGTGAAGCACAGACAAAATCACGCTATTTTCAAAGCTGCATGGTGTGCACTGCTCTTGCAAAATGTCCTCACTTCAACATAAAAAAGCCAATATCCGTTTTGTGTGCACCAGCTCCGCAAGATTTATCCCATGAGTACATAGAAGGTTGACGTCCTCTACAACATTATTTGCTGGCAAGTCGCTTCACTCGCCAGACGATTTGAACGAAAAAAGAAGAGTATTTGCTACAGTAGCAATTCGAACGCTCGACTTCTGAGTTTTCTCTCCAATTTCGTCGTATCTTGTAAAAATCATCAGCTCTTCTCGACGGCTAACTTGGGAGAGAGTAGCAAGCAACACGTACACCCGTGTTCATGTTTTATCCAAGAGGGGATTAGGAGTAACGGAGTTCATTCCTCGTTTACACCTGATAAGCCCTCTAAAGGTATTTTTAGATGTGGGACCCAGTTCTCCAGCGGATAATAATACCGCGTGTGTTGCGTGAAAGTTTTCGTTTAGAATAAAAACACGTGTAAAGCCGCTTGGGTTGTCCACGTGAATAAGATTGGCTATTTCTAGTACAGTAAAATACAATACCTTTTATTTATACAGACCCTTTTGGATTTTCAATACCCGTAGTAATCTAAAAATACCGTGCAAAGGGATGATAAATTACCTTTAGAATAATGCCTACATGGAGGATCAACTCTAATTGCATGTTTAAGAAAGTCTTGTCAAAGTAGAACAGAAGGGAAAAAGTGAACGGTCTCACGGCCTCTCGAATTGTGTTTGTACTGGGCAGTCTGTGATTGTCAAACAGGTTAAACTGGTTCATAAACAAGATCTTGTTCTAGATCCCAGGTTTTCTTATCCTCCTCCATTTCCTTTTCTAATCTCTCTTCGTGCTTCTCTCTCAAGTATTCAAGATACGAGTTTTCACTTATTGTCAGTTTTTCACAAAACGTTTGCAATCTTTTCGACAGGTCAGTTCTAATGGAATAGCCTTTAACAAGCTTTCCCGCATACATTGTTTGTAAGCGGCTTTCATTTGTTACGCATGCTCGTTTCATGTCACTTTTCACCTCACGAAAAATAGTCAACTCTTTGTAAAAGTTTTCACCTTCGTTTTCAATCTTTTTCCAAAACGATTTGTTAAAATACTCAAACAACATAACATCGGCTTTGTTCCACCTTTTCACGTTTTCTCTAACATCGTCGTTAAGTACTGTGTCCTTTTCGTTGTCTTGTCGCTCATTTAATTTTAAATACAAAATGTCCTCCATCTGCCAGCAAAGGAGCCGTTTCATCAACACCAGTGATTCATCAAAATAATCCATTATCATAACCAAGTCAAACTCTTTGTCCAGAAACTGGATGTACTCGTTAACGGCAGTGAGATTTTGATAATACTTGAAGCTCAAACCCAAATCAAAAAGAAGAGGATTTCTGATGAGAGGCGACGCCTTTACACTTTTGAATTTGCCAAATGAAAGACCATTCTCAAGGAATGCTTGTAAAGAATCTGGACCGTTTCCAACGGCAAGAGGGTAGCCCAATTTCATGTACCTGAACACAGACTCAAAATTGTCCACAGGGTTTCGAAGAATCGTTACATACTTGCTGGTTTGTTTAGGGAAGAGCCAGTTCATTGGTTTCTGGTTAAATCGTGCGTGACTGCACAAAATATTTGGCGACTTGCTTTGTAAAAGACGTGGAAACGTAACCTGAAATCTTTTTGGCCATCCTAGCAGTGTACCGCCTGGGAGGACAAAAGAAAGGTTTCTCAAATCTCCGTAACGAAAGAAAATATTTGTTATGGTGCTCGAGCCAGTTTTGTGCGTTTTTAGAAAAAGGATGTGTTTTTCTGGCGAACACTCCCTTGATGTCGAAGTTAATCCAGGAGAAAGGAATTCTGCACTGGCATTGTTAGCCTCCAACCTGTTATGAATAAAAAAATTGGAAGATTCGGTCAGTTTTCAGAGAATCTTCCTTTGTCCTATTATTTGCTATATTTTTGCTTCAGAATTTATCTACAACCTTGGTCGCAAGGGTTGGAAATTTCCTTTCTTTTCGCATTTTGCCCCTCCCCACCCCTGTGCAATGTTGACAAAACACTTTGTTCTAACGCAAGTTTGCATTTGACTATTTTCCAACATTTTAAGGGGGAATGGGGGTGCTGGCACTTATTCAATAGGTATTACGGTTATGGGTTCATGTTTTTGCCATTTTCCAAGACCATTTGTCCACGGTTGATGATTTGCTCTTTTTGCTTCAGAATTTATCTAGCTCCTACTTGGTTTTCAAGATGGTTTGCAAGAGAGAAGAAAAAGGGAACACGACGCTTTAGTGTCAATGGGTGTACGTTTAGTAGAGCATAACAAATTGGCTTCAAAATGTTTTACAGCTGGTGTGAAATAACTGTATTTTGTAAGTCATTCCAAAAAGCACAAATGACAATAGAGAATTACGTTTTGCTTGCGATTGTCGATATAAATATTAATTATCAGCCATAGCGCAATTTGATAATTGCTACATTCCTTGTTTTATTCGAGATATGTCTCCCTCGACTGGTTGCCCTCTGAGCGTTGATGGGAGATGTCTGTTCCCATTAAGCAAGTCTTATCTACGCTGTCTCTTAAACTAATTTACTAATCTACCAGAAGGTCACTGGGCTCGTTTTTGAGTTAAAAGCACTAAAAGACTAAAATTAGGGGTGTGTTTTGCCATTTGTATAGAAGTATTGATCCATCAAGGTAGAAGTCCTTAGAAGAAAGGTTTTGGAAACTGATGCCTGAAACCACTCTAAAGGAAGACAAGCTTGCAACACCAAAACGGCTGAACTGAAGTGCTAAAAGTCACTATATCAACTGATGCGAATTAATCCAGGCTCAAGTCAAATTAAATTAACATTTTACTTGAATTAATTAAACGAGGTTTGAACATTGATGTGAGATGAAAAGCAAGAAGTCGGTTCCATCCCAGCATTTTAACTTCGGGAACGAACAATTTTAGTTCTACAAATCGCTTAAAATAAAGCCGGCGTGTACAAAATTTGATCGGACATTACCCTGACCCGTTATAGATTCATCGATTGAAAGAGCTGTATGTCGCATGTCAAGCTTAAGTCCATTCTACTTCATCGCAGCGCAAGATTGCCTTTCTAGAGAAATACGACTGCTATACTGAGGTACAAAGCTTATTTTAAAAAAGCAATTTTTAGGAAGAAGCAAGTTGAAAGAGGTGACGGTCGAACGACAAATTTATGACAAAATTGCTCTTTTTCAAAATTAACTCTAACCTGACATTCGTGACACCTTTTGGCTTTGTACCTTTTGAATATTGAGCGAACAACTTTTCATCCGCCAAGTGAACAAGAAGTAACAATGTAGACACCAAAGCTACAAAAGCCAGGAAGGTGGACAGTAGAGTAGATGGCAACATCGTCTGCTCGCTGTATCCAGTTCGTGAAATGGGGACAATTGAATCTTAGAAGTTTCAGTTGACTCGAAACTAAACCCGACGGCGGGCTTACAATGACTGTGACAAAAAGTAAATGACAGCTTTATCTTCTAAAAAATAATTAACTCTAATTGAAAACGATTCGCCTTGATTGGACGGACGTGAGAGTCGTATTTGAAACGTAGCATGTGACAACGTACAGCCCGAGACAAAACTATAGGGGATTTATGATGAAAATTATATTTTTCGCGGAATTCGAAGTAATTTTAGTGTAAGCAGTTTCAGAGCGAAAACGAATTCGGCCGGTTAAATAATACACTGGTGTAATACAGTTTTAAAGTTTTCAACCAAACCGTCACGGATAGAACAACACTTAAGCGAAGAACATTGTTCATAGGGAATGACAAGT
>CM042753.1:6750612-6763112 GCA_022496165.2 Catalaphyllia jardinei | reverse complement strand
TTCATTCTCGGTTCGTGCAAATAACCGGATCAGGTTACTTCAATTCGTGACTTAGGCACTGTTTACACGGACGCGGTTTCATTTGTAACCGCATCGCTTTCGATGCGGTTACCCCTTTCGTTTACACGGCGCCGGTCGAGTTCGTTATCAGAACCGGGTCGTTTTGAATACGCTTTCAAAAGTGGAGCGTTTTCAAAACGATACGGTTTCATTGGTCGTGTAAACGGCGAAACCGCATCGATTTAAAAACGGTCTGGCGGATTGGCGGGAAATTTGCAGTCTCGCGAAGTGGTCCGAGTGAATATGGTAAACTTCGCACGGAGTGCAGCGCTTTGCTGCACAATCACAACTTTAATTTGTGGTTTAGCTTCACTTTTGCAGCTTTGTTGCATTTTACTTTCTTTAAACCGCGAGGCGCACCGTAACAACAGGCAGAGATGCCTTGAAATGTTGACTTTTTCGTCGACACACCACTACTCCAGCAGAGTAACGAAGACAAAAGCAAAACGACGATTTTGGATTCGGCCTGGGAGAACGCGTGTTTGGTGGGACAACTTTTTGAACGGGGTCATGATCGCAGAAGAGTGGAAGGAAAACTTTAGAATGGGCAAAGACAATTTTTACAAGTTGTGTGGTGAATTGAGACCGTTCATCGAAAGGAAAGTAACGAACATGCGACTTCCGGTCTCTGTAGAAACACAGGTGGCCTTGACTTTGTATTATTTGTTAGACGAAGGACGACTCAGGAAAACAGCAAACGCTTTTGACGAAGGGCAAAGGCCTGAGAACGAGATCGCCTTGACATAAACGGTTGGATTTAACGGTTGGATAAGCTCCGTGTAAACGCCTTGAAACCGTGTCGTTTTCGATGCGGTTTCCAGGTCATGAAACCGTCTCGATTTGAAACCGCGTCCGTGTAAACGATGCCTTAGTGTTTAGCTTTCACGAAGATTACACTTCTCCCGCCACTTTCTGACAATACGAACGCATTAGTCAATTTTCCTTTCTATTGGCAAGGTTTCGTCGATGTATGCCTTTTGGAGTTTTTTATCCATAAACTGACCCCAAATCCAGTCGGAACGAAGAAACAAAAGCCTGCAGCTCACGAGGTAACAATTATGTAAAACAATGCAACCGCTCTTTACCCCTCTCCCGAAATAATCGTGTTACCTTCTTACCTTTTCCCCCACTCCTCCCCCGTCTCGTACATTCCTAGGTAATACTGATTTCATAACCAAGAAGAGTCACAAAATGCGGCTGTTTTTCAGGCAAAAACGTGTGCTTTTTGTCTGTTTAACCCTGGTTGTCGTCACCTACGTCTCCATGTGCATCTTATATCTGTATTACGGTACAAGCTGGTTTCGTGGCTGGGAAGATCCTTTGCGAATTCTCAACAGAAGCAGGTTAGATGTTCGTTTAATGTTAAAACCATTCTAAACTCCGTTCAGCATCCCATCTAATCGATTTTTTTTACATCGTATCTGTAGTTCACTCACTGCAGCCATTTAAAATGACGATTTCCTCATGAAATGCGTTTAGCGTACGCGGATCGGATCGGAAACGAACGATATAGCCTCAAGATGGCTGCGAGAACTCGGCTCTGGCGTTCCTTGAAGAGAATATTTTATTAGGGAGTTTACGAATCTACGACAGCAACGGCAACGGGAACGTCGCTAAACAAAAGGTTTAATGAGCAGAACAATAGTTGTGCACGTGCGTTATAATTCTTAGTAAATTCTTTGTCGTCCTCTGCAAAATGACGACGTGAAATGGCCAAATCTTGCGATGTCTCGAGAACGTGAGCCACGACGGCTAGTTTTTTAAATTTTTATTTCAAAGTTATCGCTTTGTTCCGAATTTAATTTTGCGACAGTTTTTACAGTGATAAACAAAGCAAATGACTTAAGAGTATCGCGAGATTCGTAGATAAACATAAATTGATTTTTTAATTAATCGACGTTGTCGTTGGCGTCGCCGTCGTCACTTCGTAAACTCGCTAATGACTCACGATGAGATTTTTATTACTCTGTGAATGGATAGTGGTCTGAACACCTCACGTTTTAGGAAAAGTGTTTGTGAAATTTTACTCCTTTACGAGGGTGAAAAGGTCGCAGAAGTGAATTACAGGCGCTTTCGTTGACTGCCTGCACTTTAGCTGTACTGTAAGCTTAAGCTTATTCAGTTTCGTTTTGGGTCAAAAACGTACCAATTCAGCGATCCCCATATCAAATGTGCTGAAAGCAGACGACGCCGTGATCAACTCAACTGTCCACCTTCTTTGCTTTTATAATTAGCGGTTTTGCGAGTCCATCTTGACGGGTGGGCAAAGCAGTCAGAAATAGGCCTTATCACGGTTTTCGACGCCGTCTTGACGGGTAGGCAAAGCGGTCAGAAATTGTAGTGTTTGTATCGGAATGCGATGGCAAATAACTTTTTCTAAAATTGAATTTTACACAATTTGTGAATCAAAACGTTAAAATAGCAGGTAGAAGATTGTATTCACCAAGTTTGAAGGATGTAGCTTTGCTAGAAGTTGCTGAGCTATTCTTTTTAATTTTCCATGCATCTGTCTGTAAATGTTTTCCCGCAAACCGCGTATAGACGTTCGTCTACCCAGCCAAATTTACAGAAAAATGTATGGAAAAGTAGAAAAATTAACTGGATGTCTTCTAGCCAAGCTATATCCTTCAAACTTGGTGAATACAATCTTCTACCTAGTATTTTAATGTTGCGATTTAGCAATTGTGTAAAATTCAATTTTGGAAGAAGTTATTTGCTATCTTGGCTCGATTTCCAGCCGTTATCGGATTCCCATACAAACACTGTAATAGCCTAGTTTCGAATTTTTTGTGCGTGAAAGCCTGGTAACTATTTTAGAGCATCAAGACGAGGTTCAGGGGAATAACTCGTCAAGATGGTGGACAATGAAAGTTCTTCGTTCGTAAGTATGAAAGTCCCAGAGCTACAGAACTTCCTAAAGGCGAGAGACCTTCAAATAGCTTTGGATGGAAAGAAAAGGAAAAAGGCTGACCTGCTGGAGCTTTGCAAAAATGCAGCAGAAATGACGGTGTCAAAGTTGATGAAGAAATAGAGCTAAAGGACGACTTGATCAAATCGAAGATCACCTTGCGAGGAGGAAAATTACTTCTCAATCCACTTTCGCTTCAATTTTGGACCCATAACTTCACTAACATTCCATACTTCAGGTTTCCTGTTGTTTATCATTATCTGGTTGGTAAAGATGGCTATGATGAGGCTTGATTACGGTCATATAAAAGACTTCAGGGTTTTCGCTTAGACATGGACGGTCACACTTTCCTGACAGAAGATTTAGAAATAGCAATGACGTCCGATAGCTGTTGCAAAAGTAGTCCTGGTCCGAGTCTCACTAGTGTCAAAATAAATTCTCGAAAAGTTGTCAGACTTCTCTTTTTGCCACTCTTTTGGACAGAGGGATTCTTTTAAAAGTTGACTTTGTTTCCTTTATTACTGTCCCAGTACTAGTTCAGTTTCTCAGCCAAAGGTTTCAATTTATTGAATATTGCCATCAAACAAGCTTAAGTTGGAAAACCTGTATAACATTTCACGGATTCGTCATTATGTGACACAGCGTCATCCATAAAAATTCGCGTTTCATGACTGCCTTTTTGTTGACTTTGTTTAGAAGAACTTTGTTTTGAATTTTCATTTACATTTTTAACAAGTTCCTCCATTTCTAGCTGATCAATGTCCGTTTGGCAGGAAACAGATACAGACTCGTTTACCGTGTTTATGGTTTTTTTTTTCAGTTGGCAAAGAGCTGGCTCTGTTTTCCTTACACGGAAAAATATAGTCGTGATCTTTCAAAGCGACATCAGACGACACACGGAGACTTTTCGCGGGAAACTTCAGGTCGCTTTTATCCCTTAAAGGTCTTTTTCCTCTCCGCGAAATCATTCGTTTTTCGCGTTCACTTTTACCACTTGGAACTTCCTGTTGGTTGAATATCTTTGGAAGCGCCCCGTTTACTACCTATTTTATTTCACACAAGGTTTTGACGATGTCTTTAGTGTTGAAATGCTGAGAACATATGCGTAAGTTCGCCGTAGACTGAAACTTCTTGTGAGCTCGCCGGAAAAAAGGTGCTCCATTTCTTTCGAAGCGTTTTCTCGCTCGGAAATTCGAAAAAGTTGAGGTCTGGTCTCTTTTTCAAATTGTTTTTGCACATGGAAATGGCACAATACCTCATTTTCCTCTGTTTTGCTTTCAAAATAAGCGCTTTTGCCGTGTCTTTATTCCCCTGAGCCTCATCCTGATGCTCTAGATTGGCTACCAGGCTTTTACGACCAAACAATTCGTCTATTTCTGACCGCTTTGCCTACCCGTCAAGATGGCGTCGAATTACGATCAGACGATGTTCGTATGGGAATCCGATGCCAAATAACGTTTTCTAAAATTGAATTTTACACAATTTGTGAATCGCAATGTTAAAATACTAGGTAGAAGATTGCATTCACCAAGTGTGATGGATGTAGCTTGGCTAGGAGACGCTCAGTTAATTTTTCTAAATTTTCATACATTTGCCTGTAGTTTTTTTCCTTCGAATCGCGTCAACCCAGCCAAATTCACAGACGAATGTTTAATAATTAGAAAAGTTATCTGAACTTGTTCTAGCCACCTAGTATTTTAACATTGCAATTCACAAGTTAAAATTCGATTATTCACTGACCGCTTTGCCTGCCCGTCAAGATGGCGTCGAAAACCGTGATTAGGTGTATTTCGGTGTCTACATTCTTACTTTTGTTTTACTTGGCGATAGTAAAGTTCGTTTAATTTTCTGAAAGTACGATGCCAACAGGTGTCACCGATGTCAGGTGTAAAATTAAAGCCGAGTAGGGCAACTATCACAGTAATTTCGTCGTTCGATCTCAGTGGTGGATCTAGGGGAGGGGCCCGAGAAGCCCGGACCCCCTCCCCTTATTTTGGGTAAAAAAAGAAGAAATGACAGAAGGGAAAAAGGCCAGCAGGGCAAGGAAATCAAGACCGCCCCCACCCCCCTTAGCTCAAGGTCTGGATCCGCGACTGGATCTTTACTACTTTTTTCCTTTCTAAGTCATTTTTGCTTCTTCTTCATCTTGATTAGTAATTTTCATTGTTTTTCTACCATAGCAAAGTAGTTTTACATGCCCATTTTGGGCCTACATCCCCATATCAGCTCTCAAGCTTTGAGCCAGTTAGGCTGGGGATCATCAACTCCGACGTACAATGTAAATAAAATACAATATAAACCTAAGAACGCAGGCCAGAAAAAAACCTGCCACAAAAACACACCTGTGAGGAAAAATGTGCAGGAAATCTGGGTAGCAACCAAGGCTCAAGCTTTAAGCGATTTGAAGCCTATCCTACGAAGGCTTTACAAAAATGAAATTTGAGCTGCCGATCCTACCAGGCTGGATGCATGGTACCTGATAAAGAAAGAGCTAAACAAAGAAAAAAATAAAGCCTAGATGACAACCACGTGTTATACCCGGTCTTATATACCCCTACATCTCTACCTATGATGCCCCGGCCTGGAACAGAGGCCCTTGTTGTATCTCGTGCCGACAAAATAGTTAATTCAGCCTTATTCGCTAGCTCACTCGTCAGAAATAACATTTGTGTTGCTTCCCGTAAGTGAAGAAGCAAAAACAGGACTTCTATTTTTTTCGTTCAATGTATAATAAAACAATTATTAGATTCGGTTTTTTGTGATATCCAGAATAATCAAGGTCTCGGTAAGAGTTATCAGCCTCAGTCTTCGGCTTCAGCTGATAACCCTTATCTCAACCTTGATTATTCTGGATATCACAAAAACCCCACCCAACAATTGGACACTCAAGAATGAAGTTGGGGAACTTGAACATGAACGATTATAAAACGAAACATGCAGCAGTCCCTGGACATATGTTAGACATGCGAGCTCACAGTGAGATAACCATGCCTCGACTGAGTTTGCGCAACAGTGCTTTAGCCCGATCATATGATAAACATACAACCATTGACCACAAGAACAAAAACTGTTCCTTCTTATCTGTAAAATGTCTTGAAACCAAGACCAAAAGAGAAGCAAAATAAAGCAATTCAAAAAATGAATTAAGCAAACAGTAGTCAAGTTTATACATGAAAAGTTGAATCTTGTGTTTTTTTTACTCCCAGGTTGGAGGGTGACAATGCCAATACAGAAGTGTTTTCTCTGGGATGTTCGCCAGAAAATAATGTCCTCTTTCTGAAAACGCACAAAACTGGCTCGAGCACCATAGCAAATATTTTCTTCCGTTACGGAGATTTGAGAAATCTTTATTTTGTCCTCTCAGACAGTACTCTGCTAGGATGGCCAAGAAGATTTCAGGTTACGTTTCCACGTCTTTTAGAAAGTCAGTCACCAAATATTTTGTGCAGTCACGCACGATTTAACCAGAAACCAATGAACTGGCTCTTCCCTAAACAAACCAGCAAGTATATAACGATTCTTCGAAACCCTGTGGACAATTTTGAGTCTGTGTTCAGGTACATGAAACTAGGTTACCCTCTTGGCGTTGGAAACGGTCCAGATTCTTTGCAAATATTCCTTGAGAATGGAGTTTCATTTGACAAATTCAAGAGTTTAAAGGCGTTGCCTCTCATCAGAAATCCTCTTTTTTATGATTTGGGTTTGAGCTTCAAGTATTATCAAAATCTCACTGCTGTTAACGAGTACATCCAGTTTCTGGACAAAGAGTTTGACTTGGTCATGATAATGGATTACTTTGATGAATCATTGGTGTTGATGAAAAGACTTCTTTGCTGGCAAATGGAGGACATTTTGTATTTAAAATTAAACGAGCGACAAGACAAAGAAAAGGACACAGTATTAAACGACGATGTTAGAGAAAACGTGAAAAGGTGGAACAAAGCCGATGTTCTGTTGTTTGAGTATTTTAACAAATCGTTTTGGAAAAAGATTGAAAACGAAGGAGAAAGCTTTCACAAAGAGTTGAACACCTTCCGTCAAAAAAACTGGGAGATAAAGCGAACATGTGTAACAAATGAAACTCGCATACAAACAATCTACAAGGGAAAAAAGCAAAAGGGTATGTCATAAGAAATGATTTGCCCGGTGAACAGCTAGCTGTATGCCAGAAGCTAATAACACGCGAAATAGATTACCTTGAACACTTGAGAGTAAAGCAGCGACAGCGAAGTAGACACTTTAAGGTGGATCAACCAAAGATGGAGACTAAACACAAACGCGAGGACATAGAGTCTTGGGAACTAGCCAAAGACCTTGCTTATGAACCTGTTGAATTTTAAACATCTCCAGAAGTACGCAAGCGCAGCTCCGTGTTTTTTCATGCATGGCTGAATTCCAAGATGACAGGTGCTGAGTGCTAAATCTGTTCATACTATCTTCGGAGAGAGTTAATTCATGGGAAAGTTTGGATTTTCTGCATGATATAATTTGATGGCAGTAAGACTTAAAGCAGCCCAAACAAGATTTATTTATGTCAACTGCTACCGGGTTTGATTGATTTAGCTCAAGTTTCTCCATGTATTAGAGGGTCTGAATGTCGTCAGCCCCCCCAAAATTTTTCGAATGTTAATAAGGGGTATATGATGTTCATTATGATCACGAGGGGACTAAAAGCGTGTCATAGATGTTGGCTAATTCGAAAGCCATTGTCTCTGTTGAAAGAGGGCTTACGTAATCTGATCTCGATTGCCTCCCCAGTACGTGGCGCTTGAATTTGTTGCTTTCCGTGGCAAGAACCTTTGTTCTGCCAGAATCCACTGAATTTCCTTTGAACTGGCAATGTCCATGAACAGCTGACGAACTCCCCGAACTGAGATGATCCATTACTCTAGTTTCTAATGAACGAGAAGTTTCGCCGACGTATTCTTTGTCACATTGTCCGTAATGGATGAGATGGACTGTTCCTCGCTTTCTACGATTTTCTGTTTTATCCTTAACACATACAAGTCAGTTGCGATCGCAACGAAGTGAAAGGTTTGTGAACAAGTGTGACCTTGTGTGATTTAAATGGTCTTTGGAGGCGTTCCGAAGTGACCTTGATGTATGGCACTGAAGCGTATCATTCTCCTCTCGTTACCAGGTTATTCGGACTCTCTCGAACCAGATCCAGTGCCCGGCATTGGTAGCATCCAATCAGGATAGTTGTTGGCTTTCAAGGCTTGCTTAACGTGTTGAATTCCCGGCTTTACTTTGTCATGTTCTTTAGACACAAAGGTCTGAGCTCGAATTAGCGGAGTGTGAACTGCAACTTTTTGATGTTGTAGACGATGGTTAAAATGGAAATTCAGGTATTAATCAATATGAGTCGGTTTCCGGTATACAGTGATCTTAGTTGAGCCATATATGGTGACATCAGTGGGAGTCAAGCGCTTTCAACACTAATCTATACCTGCCCCCACGTCCCAACCCCTGGAGAGTATGGACAAAGGATGCTTAACAGGAGCAGTGTTCTTGGACCTACGCAAGGCTTTTGATACTGTTGTCCACCTCCTACTTATTAGCCCCCTCTCCCCCTCCCCCCCAAAAAATAGAATGAATAATAAAAATAGAATCAATGAAAGAGTGTGGTAGGAAGGAATGTACAAAGGTCAAGTTTTAAAGGTACTTGACTCAAGTTTTAAGCTAGAGCGTTGTTCAAGATACAAGAGACACTCAGATAAATTAGTGATTATCTTTGGGGTTTTTGTAAAGTTCTACTTTCATTTGTATTTTCAGTACGCGGTTGGCCGGTGTGAGGTCTGGTACTGAAAACTTACGGAGCTTCCAAACGTTCGCCTATATCATGAGGTGACAAATTACCATTTTCCTAAACGGCTCGTCGGCTCCAAGCGGTTTCCGAAGGATTCTCAGTTCCAGACACCAAAAATGATATAATAACTGAAGCGTATTTAAAATTCAAAATGGGCGGCACATAAACAACGCACAAATCTACCTCAGGTAAAATTACACGTGTTTTTCATAAATTAAATAATGTAACAGTCCCTAGTGTGACCTTTTTGAAGAAATTATTGACGAAAATATTTTTGCTTGTTAAGCATGTTTTCACATACTCTTGTAGCGCTGCTCATTTTGGGCGATATGAAATGAGGCGATCATTACAATGTGAAAGGATTTTTTTGATGAATTTAAAGACAGAAAGAAAAAGATGGGGACAAGTGAATTAAATAGCGAGAGAGAAATCCTGAAAGGTTTAATGAAGATATCCTGTCAGCGAGATGACGCTTACCTGATATTCTAATTTTAACCACTATAGTCACCAAAGTGTGTTTCCGCTAACCCAAACCGCTTTCCTTGGGCGTGTGTTAAATTATAGTTTGCCCCTGTCCACATTTTTTAGTTATTTTTTTTGTAAAAAAAAATGCCTCTTAGTCACACCCCTCTGTCACAGACCTGGTGAAACCCAACCTGGTGGAATTTTGACCTATCTGGGACCTGGTGGCTTTTTAAAAACTCTCTGGTGAATTTTATTCCCCCCTGGTGAGGCGTGCTCCCTTGCAAGAAAAAGTCACGAGTTTGGAATTCTGCGAATTCTGCGTTATATGAAAAATTTGTAAAATATCGGGCATTACATGTGGTATGCTGTTGTACAAAAGGATTGCGGGCTTGGAAAGCGCTCTTGAGCGCGGAGGTTGGCAACAGTTTCCAGCACTTTTCTAACAGCTATACTTTAAAGGATGAATACTACCACTGTTTAACAAGTGATGCTGCATTAACGGTATTTTACAAATGTCAAATCATTGGTAAACAAGTTGCGGTCATCTTTTTAATATAACAGTTACCATAGCAACAATATGACAATGTAAAAAAAAAAGCAGCCTTAATTTAAGTTTTTAGAAAAAACGAGCTCGGTGGCCCCCATTTTTTATTGCCAAATTGTGATAAGCACAATACGATACCTTAAATTTAACAATGCAACAAGAAATAGGGGTCACCCGTGCTCGTTTTTGCTCAACATGGATGGCCTTTATAGCAACTTTGTGACCAAAGAGGTTGTCATTGCTCAACCTTACTTAGCAGAAAGGGGCACTAGAAATTCTAATAAATATGGGTTGTTGACCAAGTGTGAGGTCAAGATGGCTGGATATTGGCCAAGTTCTTTTTTTGCGTGTTTATGGACCGAGACGAAGTAGAGGTCTATAAACTCGCAAAAAAAAGAACGAGGCCAATATCCAGCCATCTTGACCGAACAAACTTGGTCAATAAAGGATCTATTATGCGGCTTTCAAGGAAATTTTTCTTGCGGGATTCAGCGGGTAGTCCCGAGCGAGCAAGATGGCTCCATCTTGCCCGCTCGGGTAGCCAATCACAGCGCGCGATTTGGGTCATCTTGCCCGCTCGCGCAGCTGGTCATATAATAAAAGCACTTATTGGATTAATTTATTAGAGAAGTTAAACAAAATGGATCCTGAAGTTACATTTTAAACCATATGAGTTATACATGAGTTACGATTATACTACAAACTTAAGAATTCTCTGCGTGTGCACATACCCAGCCACTACCTAAAGACGTGTTCTTTACAGCATTAAAATCAAAATGTTTTTAACCAGAACTTTAAACTTTTCTTCATATCAAGATGTATTGTAGATAGCATTTTGTAATTTAAATTAATCATTAAAAAGTGGGAGTCCCCGTGCTCGTTTAAGAGAAAACAAGCATTTATTTCGCTTTCCAGCTTAGCTTGAGGGAAATCTCTTTCGTTTTGTATGCGTGCGCGTGCTAATAACGCGAAAATCGTGCGCAGTAGGGATGCGCAATGCAATACAAAGGAACCACCTTAAATACTGGGTCACACAGTTTTGCATATATATACATATATGGTTAGATTTTAGAAAGTCATTGGCCTCCCTGGTGAAGAATTCAGGATGAACCTGCATGGTGGATTTTTGTCTGCCCTGGTAGAGTTTTTGTTAAAAACCTGGTGACCAACCAGGCTCCACCAGGTCTGTGACATGCACAGGGGTGTTTAGTCAGCGCGTCGGATATGTTATGGACGGGTGGTTCAGTGGATCAGTGAGAGAAGTATGTAAACTTGACATTAGACCATGTCCAGCGAGTATTTTTAGTGATCCTCCATTAATGACTGACTTTTACGGGGCTTTGTCGACATCTACATCCAATTTTCCGGGACAGATACAGTCCACTCTTAAGTGATTCAAGTTATAAAAGCATTTTAACATGTTTATATAACAATGAAAAAAATCTAAAAAAATCCCGAGTAAAATGCTCCCCGTCTCTGCTCCCCCCCCCCCCCCGAACCCCCCCTCATGGGGCTGAGTTATGGGGAGCAGAGACTCTGCAGAGTCCCACCCTCACCGGTCCACCCGCAAGAGGGAGCTTCAATGCACTCTTATTACAATTTGTATATTTGAGGCAAAAAACCTCATTTGCTCCCTTGTGGGAGCATTTCTTTGACTCTCACGTTTTGGTCCCAAGTTTGTTTTTGTTCCTCTGCTTTTGTAAATTTACACTTTTCGTGTCCAAATTCGGCAAGCGTGTCGAGCTCGTGCTATTCTTGATATCAATTTACTTGAAGTTGTTTACATCTTGAATTTTCTAGTGATAAAATGATCGATTTAAGCTTCCAGTTCTTGAAGTCCCGAGGGTGGCCGTTATGTACAGGTTCGCTTGTATTTTGAAAGGAACACCAATATTTCCGCTTTCGATTTAAGTTTCGGTTAATTGTTCGCTTTAGGAAAATTGCAAAAGCGTTTGTTTTGTTCAGATGAGCATGACGAATACGATTCTCATGTCAATATATTTGCACTACTCGCTAATTTGTATAGGTAATTATACGGTTTCGAGTTCAATCTGGAGTTACACTTTTTGCACTGATGTTACACTTGAACTGCAATGCTCTCAGCCAATGAGAATCAAGCAATTTTTTCATGTTTATATTTTTATACTTGAAATTAAACCGTCTTTTTTTTAAAAAAAAAAAAACAGAGGTCTAGAGTCTGTCCGGATTATGCCGGCATAATTTTGAGCATAATACTATATCTGGAGTATCAGACATAATGCTGGCATAATACTAATATTTTTGCAGCATAATGCTGTTGTTTCTGAAAGTTGTGAGAAGTGTATGCAAATTTTGCCAGCAATATGTACAAAGTTGATGAAAGTGGGAATATTTTTGGAACTTTACACCTTAGACTCGTACCTAGTGCTTTTTGGTCAGTTTAATCGAAGGCCTGGTTACCTCCTTATGCCAGGCTTCCAAGCTTGTATATAGTTCGTGGATTTGCATCGTTGGCACTTGCTCTTGAAATGTTTTAACTGTATGATTATTGTGTAACATTTCTTTCGAAATTGAAAGACTAGGAATGTTTATTAATAGTACAAGCCACAAGCCATTATGGCTCTTGTACGAGCCTATCGGGGGTGGAGTGGAAGTGTCATTTTAGTCCGGCATAATTTGAGCATTTTTCCTCCAGCCGAGCATAATTTTGAGCATAATACCTCCAGCCGAGCATA
>CM042753.1:6744741-6750602 GCA_022496165.2 Catalaphyllia jardinei | reverse complement strand
TTTTGAGCATAATACCTCCAGCCGAGCATAATTTTGAGCATAATACCCTTGTTTCATGGGTGACGCCCGAAAGCACAATACTCTATTTCCGGAGCTTAATCCGACAGACCCTACAGAGGTCTGGAACTTAGACTGGGTTTTCATTTTCAGTTTCTCCAGTGATGGGCTCCTGGTTTCTCTTAAATGTGCAATTTGTTTGTTGCGTGAACTTTGTTTATGACATAAAGACGAAACTTTACTGAAGCTGAAGAGACAAAACTGGGGATTTCCCCTGGGTGAATCACAACTTTGTTCCCAGGACCTTTACCTTAGCTTTGGGGCGGGTAAAGGTCCCGGGAACGAGGTTGTTAAGAATCGAAATCGAAATCGATTAACCTCGTGATGTTTTGGCGGACCGAGTTATATTTCCGTCCAAAACAATAAACAGTTTGAGCAGTTTTCTTGGATTACTGCGCTGACCGCTTGAATTAATTCTTGGATCGTTTCACCGCTGAGCCAGTCGTGCACTTACTTTGATAGGTAAGTAAGGCCGAATATTAATCGTTCTGTTCTGTCTTTTTTAGACCTAATTATGATGGATTCTCTTCGGTCCTGTTTAGCTGTAACACTATCGTCCTGTTTCTCGATACAAAGTTCACTTGAAGGAATTTATAATTGGCAATCTTTGTGCCGCTCGAATTACATCAGATCTTCAGGTAACTCATCTGATCAGTCCACTTTTTTCTCTTTAGAATTTTGCGCATTCATCAAGAAAGCTGTTAAAAATACTGGTACATACACGGAGCTGCGAAGGAACGGCGTGAAGCAACCTTCAGGACCTACAGGGTTTATCTGGATAAGACTTCACTCATAGGTGAGAATAAGTCAAAATCTTATAAAGTGACGCGTTTTTCAAGTGATAGCGAAGAGTTTAGTTTTATTACTGCGTTCAACAGAACACAGTACTAATACGGACTGGAGTGAGATTTTTTGAGACAAGGCATGAATGGATTGGATCACTCATCTTGGGACGCAAAATTGGTCTCACCGCAGAATGTGCTTACGAGTCAGTTTAGATTTCTCAATAGTTCGCTCGTTTTCAGTTATGATTCTGTTAGTTATGGCAAGAGAATCTGAAAGCATTTAGTCCATGAGGGTGCGGGCCAAATCAACTATCTTCTCAATCAAAACGAATCTAAAATACATGACTCCCACATAATGCAACTTGTTCATTGTGCCTGCATTTTTAGAGGTCAAGTAAGAGTTCTCCAGTATACTGTTGCAAGGGCAGCTATGATTTTATTCAGTTGGCAGTCTGGCAAGCTGTTTTTAGCACTTATCTTGTTTCGGTTCACCCAACTTGATAATGTTTTAAATAAATTAGCAACAAATCACGGGCTTTAAAAACATGGAGGTGAAGGGTTTCAGTCTCACAGAAAAATCTAAAGATGACAATGAGTGGCTAAAAGCTAACCTCTAAAGCGCATTTTCTGGGCATCCAATTCAAAATGCATTCCGCAATGCGATGTCCGTAAGGGTAACGCTTGAATTGTGTCTACTTTTATAAGGTTTTGAACAGCATGACCTGTTCATTCTCAAGAAATTAACGTAAAACAATCATGTTGAGCGAAAAGTCAACGAATTTGTTAAGGCACACGAGAAGAAGCTAAAGTAAAGGCACTACGCGGATCCTACAAACTGCAAAGTTTCTCACTCCCCGGAACCGAATTTTTGGTCCCAGAGTGTATTTCGCTTCTACCGAGGAATAAAGCGAACGCGACATAAGCTCGAATTTTGCTTGAACCGCCAGCGAACGAAAGTGACCGGCCCGTTGAATATTTCTTCTTTCCTTAATGCGAAATAATATGAATTTAAAACTGTAAACTCTTTCAACAAACCAACTTGCATCTCTGCGGATAAAGTGAAACATATTGTTAAAGTAAATCAATGAACATAAACGCCGACAAACAGTATTCTGATTGTGTCGCTCTGAAATCAATACCTTGTTATTATGACCAGAAATTTTTACGTCAGTAAATTTCGCAAAATTATCTTGCGAAGGAGAGCTGTCGGCAGCGGAATGTTTTGAAAGCCTCAAGACAATGGAGATGGGTAAGTCCCCTGGGACAGATGGCCTCCCAGCAGAATTCTATAAAGTTTTTTGGAACGACGTGTCAATGCATTTACTTGCATCTCTGAATTCATCTCTTTCCAAAGGTCATCTCTCCATTTCACAACGAAGGGGTTTAATAACCTTGATTCCGAAAAAAAACAAACCTCAGCAGTTTCTAAAAAACTGGAGACCTATAAGTCTATTGAACTGTGATTACAAGATTGCAGCGAAAGCTCTTGCGACGAGAATGAAAAGGGTTTTGCCTGACATAATAAACAATGATCAAACAGGTTTTCTCAAAGGCAGATCGATTGGCGAAAATGTCAGGCTATTAAATAGTGTAATAAGTTACGCAGAACAGCAGACCGTTCCGGGTATGTTACTATTTATTGATTTTGAAAAGGCATTCGATACCTTGGAATGGAAATTTTTAGAAAAAACTCTTCGCTTCTTTAATTTTGGAGAATCTTTAATTACCTGGATTAAGTTACTATATACAGACATTAGCAGCAGCATACAAAATAATGGGTGGTCCTCAGAATTCTTCCAGCTTAATAGAGGCGTTAGGCAAGGATGCCCGCTTTCCCCTTATCTCTTTATTTTATGTGTGGAAATACTAGGTAATGCTATCAGAAATTGTGATCAAATTAAGGGGATCTGTGTTTTAGACTCGGAGTGCAAAATAAGTCAATACGCAGATGATACTACATTAATCTTGGACAGTTCAGAGAAATCGTTGCAGAAGTCTTTCAGTCTGTTAGATTCTTTCGCATCCATTTCCGGTCTTAGAATTAATTATGAGAAAACAGAGGCACTTTGGATCGGTGCCATGCGTTTTCAAAGAAGAAAAATAGCAGCCTACCAGAACATTTCGTGGCCTTCCCACAAAGTTAAAGCTCTGGGAGTCTGGTTATCTACCGTCAAAGAAGAATCTATAACATTGAATTATGAAGAAAAAAAGGAGATCATTTCCAAAACAATTGAAAATTGGCAGTTTAGGAGACTAACGCTTCTCGGGAAAATAGTGGTCATTAAGAGCTTACTAGTTTCGCAGTTAATTTATATTATGTCTCCGCTCCCTACGTCGAGTGGACATCTAAAAGACTTAAAAAATCTCCTGTACCAATTTTTATGGAATGGCAAACGGGACAAAATTAAACGAGTAGAAATGATCAATGATTATGCAACTGGCGGACTTAAAATGTTGGACATTCAAATTTTCAACCGTGCCCTGAAAGCGAAATGGATTCAAAAGTACTTAGATTCAAGTAACAAAGGAAAATGGAAACTATTTCTGGACTTCTTTCTTGCAAAGTATAATGCTAACCTACTTATTACTGGTAACCTAAACGTCAACGATGCTGCCTCGCTGGAAATAGATGACCCTTTTACCAAAGAACTGGTTGAAATTTGGTCGTGTCTCAATTTCAAAAAACAACCTTCTGATTTTTCTAATATCCCAATCTGGTATAACTCTTTCGTGCGAATTGATAATAAGCCTATCTACTATAAAAACTGACATAAGGCAGGAATTAATTTTCAAAACGATCTACTTGATGAAAACTTTCATTTTTTAACTTTTGATGCATTTAAGGAAACATTTTCTATCAAAACTAATTTCCTCCAATATCAAAGCGTTGTAAGTGCAGTCTCCAAAATGAAATCAATTTGTGCCTGCACTCAGGCAGTGACAAACACTGTAAATGACTTAAATGGTCTGTTGGCTTCAACGGATTTTTGCAAGTTAGCGTATAAAATGCTTATCAAGCAAATTGCGTCTATTCCACTTAAAAGTCAAAGCAAATGGCTCTCAGATTGTAACTCTCAATCTGTGGACTATATAGATTGGCGTAGCTCATACATTTTAGCTTTCTTGTGCACCCGCGAATCCAAATTGCGAACCTTCCAGTTTAAATTCCTCCATAGAAGAATAGCTACAAATAGCTATTTATTCAAAATTGGTATCACATCTGATAATTTATGCAGTTTCTGTAAAGAACACCCGGAAACTATGATGCATTTGTTCTGGGAATGTACTTTTGTTCAAGGTTTTTGGAATGGAATAAAACAGTGGATGAGCAAAAGGCCATGTTTTCCAAATGATGTTTTCTGTTTTCAATCCTGCTTATAGGTTTTGTCGACAACAGTTCAAATATTTTGTCCCACCACTTTCTCCTCATCTGCAGATATCACATCCACTGGTCCAAATCAATGCGCCTTTTCCCATCACCAAATCTTTGTGTACAGAACTTTCTGACCTGCTTAGAAGTGGAGAGACGCTTTGCTCTTCAAAATGGAATTTTAGAGAAATTTAATGCAAAATGGGGAGCCTTCATACGTGAAAACAATCTCTGATTTATTTTTTATTATTATTTTTTAATTTTTTTATTCCTCTTTAAGGTGTGGAGAGAACCTCTCTTTAAAAAATTTATCTGAACAAGTATTAAGAAAGAATTACTTAAATGTAAGGCCTCCAAACGTAAAGTCGGGTATTTTACGGGTATATGTATGTAAGTGTGTGTGTGTGTGCCTAAAATAGAAAATGTGATGTAAGTATAGCAATTTATGTAGTGAAAATGATTGTTCTTTTTTATCAAATTTAAAAAAAACAAGATCTGTAAATGTTAGGCACTGTAATGTAACATAATGTAAGTATCTTTATTAATGTATGTAGTGTAGGTAATGTAAGTGTTGCATTGTAAATGGTGTGAGTAAAGCAAAAAAAAAAAAAAAAATTTCGCACAGGCCCTTGACCTATCTCGTGTGCGACTTGGTTGTCGAGTCACGTGTCTTCAAGTTGTTTTTTGCCAACGAGCCAGCTGAGCGAAGACGCGAGGCTGGCGAGGCGGCAGCATTATAAAGCCGTGTGCGTGAGTTGATTTTGGTGCAGGGAGATGAAAGCTCTAATGAAAAAGACAGCATAAGGTAATATAAGGTAATGTAAGAGTGACGTCATCGGTAATTGTTTTCGAGTTATCCAATGGCGTCGCGTTACTTGTGTAGGCTACTCAGCAGGAAAAGGTGAGTGGAAATATAGATATCATTCACTAGTGAGCGTTGTCTTCTTGCGTGTGCTTTAATTTAGTGTTTTTGCCGGGGAGCCAGAGTGTAATCTAGCGACGAGCAGGCTGAAAAGTCGCCCAGCGAGGCAGTTATCGAGATCAGCTCGAAAACGGCGAGCGGTAGTGCCACAGTCACGGCTAGCTTGCCAAAATTGTCAATTGCCTTGACAAGATCGGCCAGCGTGCCATCTTAGAAACAAAAAACAAAACCACTTGAACATAATCACTAAAAACTCAGTCAGAGGGCGTATAAAGCCTCTTTTTTATCGAGCTAGTATGCTCAAAATTACAAATTCGACAGTCACGGCGAGCGTGCCAAAACAACTATCTTGCCAAAACAACAGACAAAATCGGCTAGCGTGCCATAACTAAGGAAAAAACACTTGAATATATTCAAATATATTCACTTTAAACATAATCAAAGGGAATATAAAGCCTCTTTCCAATCGAGCTAGTGTGCTCGAAATCACAAATTTGATCGATGAAGGAGTCACGAGTCACACAACGTGTCGCTGTTAGTTCGTGTCCGCGGCTTATTTCACAAAAGTGAAGAACAGTCGAAGCTCTGTTTGCCAGGAAGCCACTATCTGTCAAGCTTCAGGGAACTTTGCAAATCAATTTGGATAGTCTTATTCCAAAATTTTAGGGAGCTTGCAACTGCAGCTTCGTTTGTAAATTATCCGATTCAAAGTACTCACATCCAAAGT
>CM042753.1:6734741-6739741 GCA_022496165.2 Catalaphyllia jardinei | reverse complement strand
TTTTTTAGTGGACTTTATTTTTCTTAGCGGCAATTATCAATACTCACGTTTTTTTTCCAAAATGTTCTGTGCAAAAATAAGAGGATGCAATAAGGGGAGAAGTCCCGGCGCTTTGTTTCTTTATTTCAATATACCTGAAGCTGAGAGAATATTGAAAAGAATATTAACGAGATAACGAGATATCAAAATGCTGTCGGTAATTGAGGACTCTCCCGGCTTTTCAGGACATAGAAATAGCTTAAAGGGATTTATCAGAGATGTTGTTTCTCAAACAGTGTTAATCTCAGTGGTGTAGTTGAATTAAAAATAGTAAGTGAGGTTTGCTTTGATGCATAACGCAAAAAAGCGATGTGAACCAAATTTTATTCCTATCGTCAACTAGTGGTAGCTCAAAAATGTAAACATTTGGTAAGATAAATTCAAAAGATATTTCATATACACTTGTGTACTTTAATGAAATGGGAGTTTCAGAGACATCGTACCTCCAAGTGCCGGAACTTTTTCGAATCCAAATAATTCACAAACAAGCCCACAGCTGGTTACCCAGTTTAGAATAACTGTCATTTTATGTTTCGAAAACATTAATGGCAAAGTTTTGATTTGTAGAGAAACATTTTTCAGATAATTTACTAGCCTCACTTACCAAACTAGTGGCTGCGGCGAAACTAAAAAATCATATATTACTTTCACAACCAACAGACGTGCGATAATGAATTTGACAGGTTTCAAGTGGTAATTTGCATAAATCGGTTGCGCTTGTATGATGCAATCATTCAGTGAACTTACATGGGTTCCCTGCAACCGCTTATGTCCTTCTCGGCCTTTGCTGAATGGGGATTTTGAATAAATGGTCGAAAAGATTTAGTCGTGTTCTCAGAGTGTAACCGAACGCCTGACCGAGGTCCCGATTTTTGTTTTTACATTTCAAGACAGATTCGTTAATATTCTTTTCAATATTTTCTCGGCTTCAGGTATATTGAAATAAAGAAACAAGGCGGCGTGCCTTCTCCCGTTATTGTACCCTCTTACAGAACATTTTAAAAATAAAACGTGGGTGTATTGATAATTGCCGCTTAAAACGTTTATTACCACATTATAAAAAGTTAATTTTAGAAAAAGTGAGTTTCCCATTTTCAATTTGCCATTCCCCATTCCCCATTCCTCGTTTTAGTAAAATCCGTAGTTCAATTCGTTGAGATGACCGGAGCCGCCGCTAGTAAGCAAGCGAGCGTTACTACACTGCATGTAAGTGTTGTTTGAGCATTTTTACAAAAATAAAGCTTCTCATTGTAAACAGAAATAGCTCAATGGTATTCTCTGTCGTTGTTTTACGTCTTGAGTATAATTTCTGTCTTTGTAATGTATTCTGATGTCTTTCATCGAAGAATTCGTTAAGATGAGAATTTGTTTATTTCGCTAAGCAAAACTTGTTATTTTCGTACAGTTTTTACACTACTGTTGTCAACTATGGTCTCTATGAGCCATATTTACTGCTGACTAATAGCTCGTTTATATTGGTTTGTCTGAGTCGCACAGGGGATGTTTATAATTTGGGTCGAATTTGTCGAGCTTCCGAAGCAAAAATTTGATAGCTAGCTTGATGTCATCAACCAGTTCCCTAATCTCTGATAAAGCACGCTGTTTCAGCCAATCAGATCGAGCGTTATATGGAAACTTTATTATAAATAAGTATATATTTTTCGACAACTGATATGTCACGCACCGCCGTAACTCCATAACTGAAGTAACTGAAATTCAAAATGTGCCCCTTTTTTCAGACGAAGCAAGCTATTGAGCTGTAAAGTTGTTAATGCATATAAATTTACCCCCTCCTATCCCTGATGAGGATAAAATCTTTTGTGACGTCACGTGCAACCCAAGAATAATTGTTTCCGGCTGGTATTGTGTAATACACCATTTTGCTAATGATCAGTTCCTTTTGAATTGTGGGTAGATCCACTCCTTTGTGGGGGCAAACGGCCAGTTTAGGACATAATTTGAAATTGTAATTTTGCCCGTTTGCCCCCACGAAGGACTGGATCTACCCACAATTCACCAGGAACTGATCATTAGCAAAATGGTGTTTTGTGATAGTTGATTTTCAAAAATTTACCAAACGAGATTGTGAACTTTCTCCATGGCTGACATGAAACGAAATCGAAACATTTCACAAGCTGTAATTTGTTTTTGAAAGTTGTTGTTTTTTATTAAAAGCCAATTTGTTCTTCAAGTCATTACGAATTCATCAAAGAACAAGGAAGTTTTACTTATTCAGTAAGTTCTTTCGATAGACACCTACCCCGTCTCCCCTGCCTCTGCCCCACCAGTTCACATGGCTAATTTGGGTTCTAGGAGACCGAAGTAAAACTTAATAGCCTTCTTTCTCCAAAAAAAAGAAATAGACAGATCACCAATATTTCAAGCACGATCACATCTCCATAATGTTTTGACCGAATCCTGTGAAATTTTTAAGATTGGTAGACAACACAATTATTAAGACCGCAAATTTAATTTATATTATATATGGAGAGAAAAAAACACTCAAACACTATTTTCAGAGGTTTGTCACCTGTTCAACTTACTTCTGCACAGGATAAACCTAATTTCACGCTTCTCGTTCGAACCATTCATTGGTACGTTGTCGTGTTCATAATGAATCCTAAGTTTTAATACTTAGAGGCTAGTTATTCATTAACTATTGTGTCAAGTGACCTGGAAAAGCTCAATTTTGAAGTTAAACTGTGAGGTTCTTTAACTTGGTGCCAAAACTGTCCCACAGAGTTACTTTAGAAAAGAAGTCAAATTTTAGGGTACAAGACCACCTTAATTAAATATTACCCAGAAACAAAGTTGTGTGTTGATGTGATCTCAGGATTATAAACAGATACATCCACAAAGCAAGGCAGGTTGTAAACACTCCCAGCATTCATGGCGAGGTGTCCAATTAAGGCTGCGAGTGACAGTGACGTCAAGGCACCTCCTGAAGAAACACTGGGTTTTGATGACGACACTTTAAGAGGTGAGGAGAAATGTCTAAAGAAGATTGATTGAATGAAATTTTACTAACATTTGTAAGAGATCTACATTACAGTTCAATATTTTTAGGTTCGCCGATGCTGTTACGTAATTACTGTTAGTAACCCAAGTTGTTAATTTTGACAGAAAGTATCCATGCGTTACGTAACTGTGTATTATATTTGTTCTTATGTTTATTGAATTTTCCTGTTTTTTTTTTTTCTTTTTAATTGGAAATGTCCAGCTTTCTGGTAGTAACATTAAAATTTTTGTTCAGCCTAGCATCTCTTCGTTAACCTATAGAACTTTTGATTCATTTTTTCCCTGTTGTTTTCTCAATGGAAACATTTTTTGACAAACTTTGTCCCCTCCAAGTTTCACCTTGGAATTATGACGGCAGAAAGAGATCTCACACTCCTCCTGTACAGTCATGAAACACGAAAGACCAAACAAATCGCGACGCATTAATAGATCTTAACTAATTTCAGGTTCTTATTCCTCGTCTCAAGTTTAGCCCTACAGCAAAGAGAGAATGACGTCACATATTTCAGATATATAGGTCCCTACACGACCCTTTCATAGCACCAATAGACCACTTTCGATATGTTAAAATTCAGTTCAAACGTCGCACTTGTGTCGCACTTAATTCAGAATCAATATTGTCGGGTTACATTCAATATGGCGGACTAAGCAACTGATCCGACGAAGGACTTCAAGAACTTAAAGAACTTAAAGCAGTTTTAAGGACTTAAATTTCTAGAAGGCTGACAATGCAGCAGTATGTGTATTGGGTCGAGAATGGCCAAGTTCTGTCGAATTTAATTCCGAGTCGTTGAATTTCAAGACTCTTCTAAGAACATCAAATTTCCGCGGGGCAACTATCAACCGCAGAAGCCCATCACTAGGAGCCTGCAACTACCCCATATACCTGTCAAGGCGTTTTCACAGACCGATCTATTTTTGGTTTGAATTTATCTCGAATTCAGATCCCCACAGGAACCTCAGTGAAGGCTTTTGTACATTATGCTTTTATTTTCCCACTAAAATGCTCCATTTTTTCCACTAAAATGCTCGGTTTCCTCCAAAAATTTCACTAAAATGCTCGGTTTATGTTCATACATAGGGGTTTTTAAATTTTCATAATTTTAACGTCTGAACACAATTAACAGTTCAGAGTGCTTACCAAAAACGTATACTAAGTATAACAAGTCAAAAACAACGTATGTAAAAGATTAATACGCCAAAAGATAATTTTCTGAATAATCTGTTGTTCTGTTAAACAACGTAAACAAAAAAATGCTTATTTCTATATTCTGTGGGAAAAAAATATTAATTTTCCGGGAAAATGCCACTAAAATGCTCGAATGATGCTCAATGCTTTCGCCTCACTAAAATGCTCGAAAGAATGCTAGCGTAATGTACAAAAGCCTACCTCAGTGACCAATTGCAATCACAAGCACGAACTAATGTTGACATATCGACGTCATATCGACATGTTCACGTGGGGCCGCATTGTTTCATCCTTACTGCGAAGCGTGCTCATGCTCATGCCGTTGCATTGGCTAATTATGGAAGTTGCTGGCTCCTAGTGATTGGCTTCTGTCAGCTGACAGTTCCTGGATAGAAACACTCTATTGTTTAAATAGATAGTGAGTAGCGTAGCCAATCAGATAACGGCATTCGTGATAAAACTCTAGTAGATTTACTGTAAAACTCGATAGAAACACGGTACATGTTTACTATTTCTTAATTATATGTCATGTTTCATATATCAATCAAAAATGTTACATGTCAACAATATTCAAATCAATAGACCCTATGCAAAAATGGCTGCTTTATATTATTCTTTTGTTCGTATTTAAATTAGCCTCACTAACCTCGTTTTTGAGACAAACATTATAAAGAATTTCAAAAACATTTGTTTCCTGCTCCGGAAACATAATAAAAGTTTTTTACAAACTCGGAGCTAAAAGTTAAAACTTATG
>CM042753.1:6714392-6729741 GCA_022496165.2 Catalaphyllia jardinei | reverse complement strand
AGCGTTTCAAAGGTACACCAGATTACGCACTGCGAAAACCAAATTTTCTTGCAATATTCCTCACAGACGCAGCACCACAGTTTCTTTAGAAACTTACCCCCTTGAAACATATAAATGTGCCGATGAATACTTTTTCGTTATTTTTTACTCCTAGGAGGGAGTGCCTGTGTTGAGCTCAGTCGCTTTAAAGAAGCCATCACGTGGTGTGATAAGGGACTAGCTGTATCCTTTATTACCTCGTGTCTGATTGTAGATGATCTATTTTTGTTTCTACATTGATCACTAAACGCCCAGTCATACAAACTGTCATTTCATAATAAAGCGAGCTGTTACTAGTGTTCCTGGTCATAATCATTTTGGCTTATTCTTCTGACAAAGAGAGAGGAGACTATTCAAACGGAGGAAAGGTGGTTATGAAACAGGATGTAAAAGAGAGACGGGATCCTAAAATAATTGTTAAAGGTGATATCTCTGAAATTGGCTAGTAATTGTCCCTAACCTAGAATCCAAAGGAAATTGTCCTTCTGATTTTAGGATTATGGTTTCTAATCAATATTCACAGGCTAAACAAGAGCCACATTTGTAAATCAAGCTCAATTTTAAAGGCCCTCAAATGTTAGTTTCTATGCATACAAAATAATGTCTATCTCTTGTCAGACTAATTGAACAGAAAAAGGTGCCGACATGCATGACATGTTATATATCTTGATTTCAAGAAGATTGACAAAACGAACCAAAGTGTGCTGGAAGTAAGGACTAAAGCTGTGAATGAACAAAACAAGCTACAAAAATCATGCAGAGACAAGGTCAAGGGTCATTCAAAAACTCAAACTGCAAGAAACGCGGTGAGTTCAATGGCCGTTGTATGAAACTATTCAAAGTGTTGTCATTGATTGGGTAAAACCTATCAACCCAACGACAGTGAAGTAAATCCTTTAGCATCACCCGAGGGTCACCTTTCTTCGAGGAAAACTAGTTCTTTCTTGTGTGGGAAAACTGCAGACTATTACAAGTCAATCACACAACAGCATGGGAGAAGAACGTTATATACAGTTGTGAAGTAACAGGAACAGATTCCTCTCAGATTGAAATTGTGTAACAGCGTAATCAAGTGTGTGAATTCCATGTTCCTGTAGATGCTGCAATTTTGCCCTGTGTTTTGTTAGAAATCATAGTAATCAGAAACCTACATAAGAAACCGTAGAGGATCATGTTTCTCATCACAAAGTGGCAAATTACACATGCTCACAGTTTATCTGTCAGAAAAATAAAGATATGGTTCCCGTCACAAAGAAATGGATAAGCATAGGGGAAAAACATTAAATTTTTTCAACCAGATTTCAACAAACTTCTTTTTCAGGCCAAGAAAGAGAGAAACAAGAAAAGTGAAAAACTTAAGTACGC
Organism: Catalaphyllia jardinei; assembly: GCA_022496165.2. NCBI lineage: Eukaryota > Metazoa > Cnidaria > Anthozoa > Scleractinia > Caryophylliidae > Catalaphyllia > Catalaphyllia jardinei. The sequence continues at coordinate 6,728,337 of CM042753.1, read as the reverse complement.
TCGTCTTCAGGGCACTATGTTTTCCCAAAGAGGCGAATTTAAAAAGGCTATAGAGTACCACGAACTATGCCTTTCTATTTCTAAAGAACTGGGAGACAAGGAGGATGAGCGAATCGCTTACAGCAGTCTTGGCATTGCGTTCCACAGGCTTGGTGATTTCAAAAAAGCCCTGCACTACCACATTCTACGTCTTAGAATGGCCAAGGAAGCCGGGAACAAGGCTGAGGAAGGGAGTGCCTATTGCAACATTGGTCATGCTTTCCATGGACTTAGCGATTTCAAAAAAGCTGACAAATACCACAACCTTGATCTTGCTATTGCTAAAGAAATAAGAAGCAAGGATGCAGAAGCACGCGCGTATGGAAATCTTGGCAACGCATATTATGCCTTTGGTGATTTCAGAAAAGGTATCGAATATCACCACCAACGTCTTGCTATTGTCAAAGAACTCGGAAACAAGTCATGGGAAGGAGGTGCGTACGGGGATCTCGGCATCGGTTTTTTCAATCTCGGAAATTTCGAAAAAGTCATGGATTACTATAATCGCCACCTTAGTATTTCCATTGAGGTGAGAGACAAGGACATGGAGGGACGTGCCTGCCAAAACCTTGGCAATGCTTATTACCATCTCGGGAACGTAAGGAAATCTATTGAATATTACAATCTGCGTCTTCGTATTGCCATAGAACTAGGAAACAAATATGATGAAGCATCGGCATATGGCGCTCTTGGTAGTGCTTTTTACAAGCTCGGTGACTTCAAAAAAGCTATAGACAACTTTCTGCTAGATCTTAGCACTGCCGAAGTGTCAGGAAACAAAGTTGTGAATGGACTAATGCATTGCAACCTTGGCAATGCATTTTTCAGTCTCGGTGATTATAAGAAAGCCGAGGAACACCACAATAAAGACCTTGCCATCAGCAAAGAAATTCAAGACAAGGCTGGGGAAGGACGTGCCTATGGCAACCTTGCCAATGATTTTTCCCGACTCGGTGAATTAAGCATGGCCGTCAAATACCACAAGCTACATCTTGATATTGCTAAAGAGGTAGGTGATAAGACCGGAGAGGGACGTGCACACGACAATCTTGGTATTGTTTACCAAAGGCTCCATAGGTTCAAGGAAGCCATGAAACACCACAAGCTAGCTCTTGGTCTTGCCAAAGAAGTCGGAGAAAAGGCTGCTGAGGGACGTGCCACTGGCAATCTTGGAGGAGCTTTTGAAGGGCTAGGTCACGTAGACGAAGCCATAAGCTACTACAAGGTCTTTCTTGGTATTGCCAAAGAAGTGGGAGACAAAGATATGGAAGGTCATGCCCATCAAGTACTAGGTAACAGCCTTGAATCCCTGGGTCATTTATCTGAAGCACGAGAATGTTACCAATCTAGTGTAAGATTGTACAATGACGTGAGAAGTCTTCTCCGGTCAAAAGACGAGTGGAAAATTAACTTTAGAGATAAAAATCATTTTGCTTACAACGCCTTTTGGCAAATTCTATTGAAAGAAGATAAAGTTGTTGAAGCTTTGTTTGCTGCTGAGGAAGGACGAGCCCAAGCTCTAACTGATCTTATGGAATGTCAATATGGCGTTCCTGCAAGTCAATCCAAGAACCGAAGACAAGAGTCGACGGATTTTGAAATGTTACAGTGCATTCCATCAACCACAGGTTTTCAGGCTCTTGACAAAGACACGATCACCACCTGGGTCATCGTGGAGGGAAAACCCGAGGCTGTTGGACGGAAAGTATTCGCTCATGATGCTACTGCATTTTTTCGGGACTTAGTACAAATTGCTTACACCAACATTGGTGTTCGTGCTGATGTCAGTTGCGAGGACCGTTCCATGGATGCGTTAAGAGAGGAACCCCTCCTTGATAAGGAAACCTTCTTACACGCGTCTACACCTCAAGAGAGTACTCTGAACACCTTGTATAACATCGTAATCAGGCCCATTTCAAACCTGATTCAAGGAAGTGAACTAATCATTGCCCCAGATGGTCCACTGTGGCTTGCTCCTTATGCTGCATTCAAGGACTCTGATTCCAAGTACCTCTGTGAATCGTTTAGAATCCGACTGATTCCCTCGCTGACGAGTTTGAAAATGATTGCTGATTGTCCTGAAGAATACCACTGTAGAGGCGGTGCACTACTGGTGGGAGATCCGTGGGTGGCAGAAGTCACCAATAGCAAGGGTCAGAAACTCCTAGAGCAGCTCAAGTTTGCCAAAATGGAAGTGGAAATGATTGGAAAGATTCTCAATGTAGCACCACTTATTGGAAAAAATGCTACAAAAGCTAAAGTGCTACGACGAATGAGTTCGGTTGCTCTTGTACACATTGCAGCGCATGGCTGCGAGAAAACCGGTGAGATTGTCCTTACTCCAGACCCAAACCGAGTAACGCGTATCCCGAAGAAGGAAGATTATTTTCTAACAATGGCAGATGTGCTAGGTGCTCAACTGAGGGCGAGACTGGTTGTGCTTAGTTGTTGTCACAGTGGCCGAGGCGAGATCAAGGCTGAAGGCGTGGTCGGTATTGCACGTGCCTTTATGGGTGCTGGTGCTCGTTCTGTTCTGGTCTCACTCTGGGCGATCGATGACGAAGCCACGCTGGAGTTTATGAGAAGTTTCTACCATTACCTGGTGGAAGGGAGAAGTGCAAGCGAGTCCCTGAATCTGGCCATGAAAAGCTTCAGAGAATCAGACAAGTACAGCGATGTGAAATACTGGGCGCCTTTTGTACTCATTGGAGATGATGTCACTCTAGAATTTGGTGCAAAGAAATAAACCCACATCGTAAGTGGAAACTGTCTAATTGACCTACAAGTTATCTTTTATCTATTTGTTTTTTATAGGGAAAAGGTGTTTCTGTCCAGTTCATTGCGAGAAAACCGTAACTGGCGTTTTATCAACAAAGTTAAGAGCCAAACATGTCAATAATTTTGAGCAGTTCACTGTACTGTGGTTATATAAAGTTTTGTGAAAGAGTTTTTAGACTGCCTGTATAATACAGCAAGGTCGCTTTAGTTTAACCACGTGTGATGTGCAATCCCTCATCTATATTGAGAATTTGATTAATTTGTTTAATTGCCTTTCAGTTTTGCATGAAGTATATAGTAACTGGACAGAGTCAAACCATATTTAGCTTCTTGAAAAAAAAATGTCTTCAACAGTTTCTTAAATCTCAAAATTGGTTTTGTCTAGCCTTAGTTCACCATGAACGGAAGTTAAAATCGATTATACGAAAAAAGAATCGAATGGTAATTGAATTGTTTTTGTAAGATCCAAGAAATTACATAGTCCTTCAGACCAAGAGGGTTCGCCCTCTTTACCTTACATCCCACACGCCAGCGGAAATTTATCATCTATGAAAAACCAATGGAGAAATCGATGAGCGATTTTATCAGAGCTTTCCTTCGCTTAGCTTTCCCTTTAAGTAAATACATTTTATCCAGACATCATCGAAGATACAGATAAGTGCTGTCATGGTTACTTGTTCTTGGTCAATGTCAATTAACATGTGAGCAGCACCCAAATCGCGTGGAGTGAACTCGCTGTGTGCCTTATTTGTGTCCAATTCACCATTTGAGCAAAATTTAAATAAAAGAGTTTTGGTTCTGGGAATGAGGTTATATCTTTGTCTTTTTTATTATTATTATCTCCGGAGGGGACTTCCATATCAAAAGAACGAGGCTGCTTGTCGGAAATTTTGAAACGAACCCCTAAGAAGTGCCAAGGTCCTGTTTTGTGGGCGTTCTAAAGCAACACCATCAGTGTAATATCAGTCAAGGTTGCCCATGAACCCGAAATGACCGTTGGTTCCATTTAAAAAAAAGCTTTACACTGACTTCCCGTAGGTGTAAATTTCACGTAAACGTGAAATGAACAAATTCTTCCCTTCCAGAAAACAAAAATCACCACAGCAAATGCTCAGAATTTTCCGTGTTTGGGATTGAACGCTGTGCATGTTTATGTATTCATCTGATAACTCTGACGACGATACAGCGCTAATACCCTAGAGGGTGTAAAGTCTATTGTACCATATGCCCCTAAAATAAACACTACAAACACTCGCTGATATTGGGACGCGTTTGAGTAGGACCTCATTATTGATAACTAGCAAAGCAAGAAGACAAAGACACGGAAAAAACGGGCTGTCACATAACTTTGAATAAATCATGAAGCAGTTCTACTTTACATGATGATTCTCCTTCACGGTTTCTCTTGGAAGAGAGCTGGTAAGATTTTTTTTCAGGTGCTATTAGTATAGGTAATCATACGGTTTCGAGTTCAGTTTGGAATTAATTTGCCCGAGTGAGTTTTTCATAAAGCTGAAATTACACGAGCCGCTTCGGTGAGTGCAATTTCAGGTTTTTGAAAAACTCATAATACAAAGACTAGAAAACAATGATGCAAGGCTGATACTACGTAGAGAGCTTAACGGGGCAACGACACGATAGAGTCCAAACTGAAAGCCATGAATTGCAACCGTGGACAGCTGTTTCGACCTTATTGGGTCTCGTCAGCACGGTGTAGCAAGTTGTGAAGTGATCAGCTGCTCGACTGACATCCACAAACCCACTAAATGCAAGATGGTGATGACCTCAGATGAAACTCAAATCCAAACTCTTGCCCATTGGCCAATGTCAGATGCAAAACGCGTGACAAGGGACAATAGGAAAAATCCAGAATATCGTGTTGTTGCCGCGATAAGGAAAAACTGCGGACAGACACAAACTGTCCCGCAGGAAAATCATGGCCAAACCATGTAAAAAGTGAGCAGCATATCGGATCTGAAAAGACCTACGAAAAAGTGCCGGAAGATATTTCTTGAAGCTATTTTTTTCGCATTTGAGAAAACTTTTTTCAAAGTTTCCGTACAAAATTTTTGTCATTTCTTTACATGATATCATTGGCCTATAAAATCTCTTATTGTCTTTCAGTAAATCATAATCCAGAATTACAATGTGTAATTTGCACTGGTGTTACGCTTTTTGCACCGGTGTTACACTTTTTGCACTGGTGTTACACTTGAACTGCACTGCTCTCAGCCAATCAGAATCGAGTAATTTTTTCATGTGTATTATGAACATTATTAAACAAGGAAGTCTGCTATATTGATTGGAGGTATCAGTTTGGCTCACATGCAGTAGTGTTATTTGTAAGCATTATCTGTTTGTGTGTTGTAAGCAGTAGTTAATACCATCAGTGTTATTTAGTGTTGTTATATCAAATGTACGGAGTTTTGCTTGAAGAAGTCACCGCAATAAATATTTAATTTAATAAGTTAAAATAACCTACTATCTGTCCACTGGGAAATTTCTACCTTAGCTCGACCAACAGGGAAACAACTTTAACTGATTAATGTTGAAACTTCCAAGTATGCTGCCATCGGGAAGACAGCTCCAAGTACAAATGAATCTTTTGTCCCTATTGGTTAAGTACTAACTGCAGGTCTAATTTTGTAAAAGAGAGAACAGATCGGAGCGTCGTTTTAAGCCGTACCGTGGATTACTCAGATTCAGAGTACAATTAACAATGTACTGTACACCCAACATTAGCAACATGCATGAGAACTTTGTTATGTCGGCTATTTCCATTTTATTGCTTCTGTTAAAGTAAAAAAAAGAACGATTGCTATATACATCCATTAAAGCAAAACCATGTTGAATTGTTGACGAAAACCAAATATGCAATTATGATATTTCATGTAGGTAGAGACAAAGACCTAGATCATGTAAAGGAATTAAAAGTGACTGAAACATTCTGCTTAAAAGTTCATTGAGGTGTAAACTAATTAGTAACATAATGAAAATATATCGAAGTTGCAGAATATATAGCGGATTTTGACTTGTGCGGGAGGCTATACCAACGGGGGAATAAACTTGCATATCAGTATCAGTGACGGGAGTGTAACAAGATAAATATAGATCCTAATGCACTTCAACTTAAAACATTAAGTGTTGACCTTACTAAGGAGATGATTTATTTGCATTTGGAGATAATTTATTCCTCGCAAGGAGCTAGTGAAATATGAAATTTAGAGATGACAGAGCACTTGGGTCGTATGGCGTTTTGGTTATATCCAGTATTGAGAAGAGCTATCCCGTAAATCGATAATATGATACCCAGAGATTTAAAGGATTTACAAACAAAAGAGGAAAACATGGCGAGCAATCCAGGCAAAGACAAAACAATTTCCACATATAGCAATACAACTTGTTGGAGGCAGAACTCTTTTGAGTTTTAGGTTCTGTTTTTGTCACAATATGTCAAGATAACTCTTGCTGCGCAAATGAATGAATCAGAGCCACCCTAGTCTTTGAAGATTTCAGCTGGCTTAGTTGGATATTATTCATACGGCTTCAAATTGGCTGACCTTGAATGTCCTTGAATTAATTTCCAATTTTATAAAGCCAAGGTAAATTATTGCGCTCGCATGCTCCAAGCAATTGACGAGTGATTGATTTTTAACCCCTAAAAGGTACCCTGAATACCCCCAGCCTTTTCATTTGGGAGGACCCCACTAGGCTCTCCATCCCCCTTCCTTGGGGTAATTTCCCTTCACCTCATCCCATACTCCTGCAGTATTATGAAATTCAGAGTAGGTGGAATGGCAGATAGGGACATAAGTGGATGTTTAAAATTCACTGATGCAAGTTTCTTGTGGCAACATGTTATTGTGCAAAAGTGAAACAGTTTCACATACGAAACTTGCATTAGTTACTAATGAACGAAAATGAAAGTAATACCGGGAACTAATGAACAGAAAACAAAATATTTCATTTCGCGGAAAGCTGTGGTGTACTAAAATTAAGGTATATTAAGTGTTGACAAACTTGAGTTACTTTTTGCTTGACCAAAAATTGTGAAGAGAATTTTCTTTGAGGAGGAAAAAGCACAAGTGCAAGTTTCCAGTTCAAACAGGAATTCCAAATAGTCTGGAAAAAAATGGGAAATTCCGGAGGGTAGGATAGATGACAGTGCGTCAACTGAAACCAGGGCCATCCAGACAATGAACGGCCAAACAGATGGCAGAACTGAAACAATGGGTGACCGCGACTTCAGTGAACACACTGTTACCTGATTTTGGAATTTGGAAGGCATGGAGGGGGGGGGGGGGGTAGAGCATTTAAGAATTTCTAAAGGCAGGGGTGGATTAAAATGTTCATGCCACCCGTGGTAGGGTATGGATATTTTCTGGAATCACCCAAGATTTTTAACAGCTAGAACAAAGAATTCAAATATTCCTTCTTTTAGTGATTTTGTAGCCTTACTGTATTTAGAAGGCGTTGGCTTTGACTGGCTTGTCTTTCGTCATCTTTCCTGCTGCAGATCAAGTCTAAAAATGCAACACAATATTAGTCATTGTTTCGTTTCGTCCGTCCATTAGGTGTTTTACGATAACTGCAGAAATTCTCGCGGATCATTGGCTAATTTTTATTGTCAATAAACGGACAGACACATGAATTTATATTTTATGCGATGCTCAACGAACGAGAGCGGACAATCTGACAAATTGTTATCGTAAAAAAATTGGTGTCAGTCTTTAATGCGTCTGTCCTGTTATTGACAGTGGATTTCGTCATAACATTGTCAAAGTAGTCTGCGGATCCACGAGGCGATAGCCGAGTGGATCCACACCTCCCATTATGACGAAATTCATGATCAATAACAGGACAGTCGTATGATAAAGGGACGTCGATTTGTTAATTCGAGCAGGGGGCAAATCACCCTTCTACTAGCACGCTACTTTTTCGGTGCAACAAAACGCGCTCATTAGCAGCAAATTAGAACGTCAGATATAATTAAACTCAAGCTTGCTTTATTTTAGTACATCATACGATATATCGCAAGTGGAAGAGTTCATTTAAAGCGTCAAAAGCACTATATTATTTAGCCTTCCTGAAAGCTCTCTGTTTCAGATTGCTAAAGCAGTCGTCCTCAGCTCACGTGTACACTCGTTAAGTTATAGTGAGCCACCTTAAAGAACAGCCTAAAACGGACATTTCACTCCGCCTCTTGACGACCACTTCGCCGTAACGTTACAACTCAAGAATGTCAAAAGCCATCTCTTCTCATTTTAACAACCGCGCCCGCCCTAAGCTTCGCGGTTATTACGTTTGATATTTAACCCTGGACAAGAGAAAATGAGGAACGGTCTCTTGCCCTGGACGAAAAAAATTACAGTGTAAGTAATAAAATGTGAAGTTGCCATAAATTGAACAACGCGCGTCTTGATAAGAAGATTTCGATTTGATTAAATAGAAACGAGGAAATTTAAGCCGAGTGAAGAGATAACAAATTGTTGATGATAGGGAAGGGGAGTACAACCTCGTTCCCAGGGCCTTTTCCCTGACTTGGGGGCGGGGCCTAATTCAGGGAAAAGCACACTCCTATTTTTGATGAAGAAGCCAGCCCACCGAAGTGGAACGTCTTTGACCAATTTTTAGGGGAGTCGTCTGTGCGGATTTATAATAGACCAATTTCCCTATATTGAAATTCTATCTTGACTACTAGGTATAGTAGAATAAGAAAACAGAAATAACACCGAAGATAAAGGATGAATAATTTATTTCCTTTTTTATTCTACTGGGACCTTGGAGCCGAAATTGGCCATTAGCTACAAACATAACGTGTTGGGATCAAAATTCCTTTCAAGTTGCTTATTTTTCAAAGCACAGAATCTTCACGCGTGATGTATTTCTTCTGTTCAAAACATATTTCTCACGAGGGGAATGAATTTTAACGTATGTAAAGATATATAATGAAGTGTAAAATGGCACACCAAATTTAGCGTCGGTCGCCGTTGAGTTGAAGGGTGAAGGCATTTTAGTGGACGTACTCTGTTCAGGCAAGTTCGTATTTTCCCTATTTTATCTGTCCTTTTTCAACTAGTTGTTTCGTTGCATCTATTCTTCAGTGACACCGAAGACTGTATACAGAAAAGGCGAAGTTGAAACACCAAATAGCAATCTTTCTTGTGAGCAACTAAATGGTTATTTTTAATAGAGCACTGAGCCCTGTTTGGAATGTTTGTTTAATTAAAGCTTGATTATCTGTTTGGTATGCAATTTGGCTTTATCATTCGCAATTTTGTCGTCCGCTCGGAGCCATACATTGTACAGTAACACTCTATCTGCCTTGCAATGAAAATTACGTACCGCCTTTGCATTTGCTCTGACATGAAGAGAATAGTTATCTAGTTTATATCAAAACCTTTGACCAAACTCCAGTCCGTCCCACATTGCAACATCATTGGCAGTCTTTTAATTTACGAGTCGTTTGCGAGTTTTATTCCACATGTTGCGGGAGGCTTGTTTAGCGCAAGGCTGATAGACGTCCGTTTGATGATAATAATGCTGTATTAATTCAGTTTTTCTCGAGTCAACATATGAAAATCCTAAACCATGGCTTCCTTGTACGTTGTTTCACAGGAGTTGGCCAGAGGCAGCAAAAGTGAATCAAGAGAAATCGCACAGGAGTGACAGGCGGCAATCACCAATTCAAATGAAGTGTAGCAAGACCAGCAAGCTTCTTGTTAGCAACAACTCGACTAACGTACAGGTAAGTGGATGACAATTTTCGTTGATTTATATATATAAACTAGAGTCGATGGCTGCAAGCATTGAATAATTTTGGCCGAAGGTCTGTTGGCTTAGATTATTTTTGCGAGGGAGGCGAGGGTTGAGCTATTATGAGCAGGAACATCTAAAATTACATTCTTCATTTTACGTTGTTAGAATTGTAACGAAGGAACTGAGAATATTGGTGGAGAGAAGAATGCCACAACGCAAACCTTCCTAATAAAAATTCTTTTCAATAATCATAAATCAAGGTGTGATAGCTAGCTTATACCATTAACCAATTTAGAAAACATTATCGGTCGTTCTCTTTAGAAGGGCGAAAAATACAACCATGTACAACCCATATGGGATTCCATGGAAATTTTTATAACATTTTTGAAGAAAATGCCACATAGACTGAAAAATTTATCAGTTGACTGAGCTTAAAATTGTCTTAATTAGATATTCTTTTACTTCTCTCTCTCCAAGCAACATATCAGAAAATTTAGCCATATTGGATCGTAGTCTACTATTGAACTCTGGCCCAAGCTTACTGTTGGGAATATCAAATCTCAGATAAGTGCATTCATTTTTTCTACTCTCGTTAATTTCAAGAGATTAAACAGAGGTATCGTATTGATGAAGAACCAAATTTTTAGAATTAAACACAAATTGAGAAAACGAGTAATGAGACTGATATAGATTTTAATCATGAGATGTACTTAACAGTTACCACTTTGAAGAACCAAATTCTCAGAGTTAACATTAAAAACAATATGAGAAAACAAGTAATGCGAGTATGTAATTTATGCAAGGGTTGTACTTAACATTCACCCCTTTGAAGAACCGTACAAGATTCTCAGAATTACGTTGTGAGCATGGGATGGGTTAAGAGTTGCCACTCAATTTAAAATTGTGTCTTCAAGGTATTGATGAGGCAGACCAGAACCAAGCGTTGTGGAAATGTAGACGACGATGTTGATAAATTGAAAACAAAGGTGGTTTCTTTTCGAGAAACATTTACACGTAGAGGAAGAGGTAGTAACTGAGACATGGCCGCGGCTTATCAATAAAAACAATTCATGAATGCTCGCCAGTTTTTCCACTAAGCCTCAGATCAATAACACATCGCACTGTTGTTCCTGTTAAGCCATTGACAACTTATCTTTCTGGAATTATAATAAAATGTAGAGTATCGGACTTTGACGTGATTGAGTGGCACCAAAATATTGACGGCAACAGACTCGAATTGCTGATGTGTATATAAATGTGTTTTGCTGCAAGTATGTTCATCATGCGTGTTTCGTGTTAACTGTGGAACTACTCTAGGCGTGCTTACAGGTGTATGATGAATCCCTAGGGGGCTACTAAGCTATTTAAGATTTTATAAGTTATGCAATAGCCACTGAAAGACATATCTGAAATTTTCAGTTTATTCACTGCTGTATTTTCTTTATGACAATGTAACGTTCGCTGTACATCCGGCATCAATTAAACAAGACGCTCGTTCCTGATTCTGTGTCTGTGTTTCTTCAGACAAGTTACCAAAATTTTAACATTTTAAAAAGAAATTAAGGAGACAAGAAAACTGGGAAAGTTTCGAAATTGCAGGTTCATTTTTTGTTAAAATACAACCATGTACTCGAGGTCATGGCTGAACTTCAACCTTATCGTTTTGAGCCAGAACGCGTTCCTAATCCTGAGGATGGCTTAAGCGAAAACGAAGAAGTAAACGATCGGTTAGAAGGCACATTTTGGTGTTCTTGCGAGCGATGTCAAATCATGCCAACGCAAATAGAATGTTTTTGTCGCCGAGAACAGCCAGAGGAAGAAAATAAAATTCAAGGTAGAATTTTAAGCTTATACTGCATCGGTTGCAGTAAATGGAACACAATTTTCTTTGTCAATCAATCAAACCTATTAGAAGTATTTTGTGCTTCTTTAGAAATGTAAAGCGATACTAAAAAGTATTTTGGTTTTATAATTACATTCGATGAATTCGGTGATTATTTCGGACTGCTGGGCGTTTATTAGGACGATTTTAGGTCCATTATTATTTCTGTTATACATCAACGATCTTCCAAACTGTCTTTCAAATTGTGAGCCGAGGATGTACGCTGATGACACCCACCTTACGTACGCAGGTGATAATGTAGACAATATTCAGTTGCATCTAAATCAAGATTTAGAAAATGTTCACAATTGGCTGAGAGCAAACAAACTTACTCTAAATATGACTAAAACCGAATTTATGCTTATCGGATCTAGGCAGAGGCTAAGTACTCTCACAGAGTCCCCGACATTTGCAATTATGATTTTGAAGTTAGCCAGGTCACTACTGTAAAATCACTTGGAGTGACCATCGATGACAGACTTGATTGGAATGGCCATATCGAGAAAGTAACAAAGAAAGTCACTTCTGGTATTGGGGCCATAAAACGAATAAGGCACCTTGTCCCTCAGGCGACCTTACAACTAATATATCAAGCTTTAATACAGCCACACTTTGATTATTGCAACATTGTTTGGGGAAACTGTGGGATAACCTTACGGAATAAGGTTCAAAAGCTACAAAACAGAGCAGCCCGTGTTTTGACCTACTCAAGCTATGACGTAGATGCTGGTCACCTTCTCAAACTTCTAGGGTGGAAAAACCTAGCTTGCCAGCAACAATTTCAAAGAGCTACGATGGTTTACAGGTCTCTGCACGGGTTGGCTCCAAACTGTCTTAGTTCTAAATTTGAAAGGCGAGAAGTCGCATATAACCTAAGGGACTCTGAAAATAAACTCAATGTTCCATTACCGCGCACAAACTATTACAAAAACAGCTTCAGCTATAGTGGCGCCATTCTCTGGAACAGTCTTCCTTGTAACTTAAGGGAAGCAGAGTCCCTTGGGCAATTTAAACGATTACTCAAAGAACTGTAAGGCACGGCATTCGTGGAAAGCAGCTTTTTTATTTAAATATTTTTATATTGTATTAGGTATTTTTAAAGCTGACGAATTTTGTACCGTGGATAAATAAAGATTTACTACTTACTACTACTATTCCATTTAGACCTTGCGCGGCTGCTAGTCACTTAGACAAAACGAAAATAAAACTACAAACAGTTGACGTAAAAAACTGCTTACGGCTTTATTAAACTGCCTTCTAATGTCTTAAGCAATTTACAAAGAAAATTCTGTTCCATTTACTACAACCGATGTAGTATAAGCTTAAAATTCTACCTTGAATTTTGTTTTCTTCCTCTGGCTGCTCTCGGCGACAAACACATTGTATTTGTGTTGGCATGATTTGACATCGCTCACAAGAACACCAAAATGTGCCTTCTAACCGATCGTTTACAACTTCGTTTTTGGTTTAGCTATCCTCAGGATTAGGAACACGTTCTAACTCCAAACGGTAAGGTTGAAGATCAGCCATGACCTCGAGTAAACAAATACGCTTGCCAAGACAAATGGCAGCGACGACGATGACGATGACGCGGCCTAGCCCGACCTGGCCGCTGAGCATTTTCTTCAAAATGGCCGCCGTAGATGCCAAATTTTAGGCTTCTTTGAACACATATTTCTCGCGATAGAATGCACTTTAGAAGTTGAAATTTCCGCGAGTAACTGGACTCAATATAAACTTTTTATTGGCAATGACAAACCAACTTTGCTCTCTAGAGTGACCTTCTCCTTTGAACATAGAACTTCTCAGTTTATGCATTTTCAATTGTCCAGATGAGACAATAATTTCGTACAGTGGAGTTTCATGCCTTCTGACTGAGCCATGATGATAAATCTTTTTAACAGGCACCAAAGATTACAAGGAAGATGCAAAGAAGTGACTGCGCTTCAAACTATTAAATTCGAGCAGTTAAAAATAAATCTTAAACAAGAGAGGCGAGCATGTCATCAGAAAGAGTTCAGCAATATTTTTTGGAAAACAGTATTCGCCTTTATGAGAGTATTCAGTTAATAAAAAAGACCTACACGATAGCTTTCTTTACCAAGTATTTAACAACAGAATTTTCTTCTTGGAGGCTATAATGCAAAGTACAATAGTTTAGTAAAATTTCGCAAACACTTTCCACTGTTGAGAAGGTAAAAGAGCTAATTAAAGTGGTCCCAAAAAGCTCTTGAAACCTTCTAAAACAAAAAAGGTAACTAAGAAGAGAAACAAAACAAGCCGCAAAGTAATCTTCTGCGGCAAAAAATGTCTTGCTGTCTTCTATTTTAAATCCTAAAAATAATTAGATATGTAAAGGGGGTTAAGTTTTAATATTTTGATTTCTACTGCTACTCCTCACAGAGTTACCTAACAGTGAAAAACAAAAACCAAACACATTGCGACCGGGACTAAGGCCGAGCTCCCTCGGGGAGGGGGCGACCGGGA
>CM042753.1:6675348-6705565 GCA_022496165.2 Catalaphyllia jardinei | reverse complement strand
AATTCGACCCTTGCTCACCACACCACAGTCTCCAGAAGCTCAGTGGTAGAGCATCCGACTAGATCACGGAGGGTCGTGGGTTCAAATCCCATCTGGGACTCGGATTTTTTCCGAGTCTACGTTCTTTCCTAGAATTTCTTAATATAATTTTTGGGAGAACTCCAAAAAGCTGTGGAAACACTTGCCTGCGGCTCGTGTTCCCACAGCATTTCCCGTTCTCCCAAACTTCCACTCGTGTTTATATAATTCGATAGAAACACGGTACATGTTTTCTTTTCTTATAATATCACCCAATAAACATCTGCGAAAAAAAATTCGATTTGGATAAGATGTATTTTTCATAAATTTTAAAAACGTTCAAATTTGCTGCCATTTTGGTCCACCATTCGCATCAGTCTTCCTTGGTTTGGAATGAGTTGTGACCTAGATTCAGGAAAACGTGACTTCAGGCTTGACTCATCTTGCTTGTTTTACCTCTGTAAATTTAACATAGTAGTTCATACGAAATGCTGGAAAGGAGCATTTTGTATCGACTGCGAAGCTAAATTTACAGAGGTAATAAGGAGATGAGTCAAGCCTAAAGTCCCACGTTCCTGAAGCTGCGTCACAACTCTGAGCATTTCGACCTTGTGATCAGCGGCACTGGTCGACCCGCAAGAAAATAAGATTTTCAGGTTTTTAAAGTGGTGCTATGACAAAATCTCATCTTTCCTATCTAAACCATTTTGAAACAAACAAGTAGTCTGTCTAAGAAGAAAAGTGCTGTTTATTGTTTTCGTTCCAGAAATATTCAAAGTTTTGAAATATGCAAATTAGCCAAGCAATGACGTCATACACTTAACCAAATTTTGTTCAGATATGATGAAAAGAGATATCTCAGCCAATTTGTATAAAAATGTTTGTTTCTTCGCAGTAAGACTCTTCTAAATATGCTCCACAATATGAGCTTAACAGTTCTTTCATCATGGCAACATACTGGGTTCCATGCCTCCCTCATATTAAAAGCTTTTCTGACCACCTTTCTACATTCCATTTTGATATTTGCTAACAGCACTTCATATACATGCAGCAGTTGTTGAAGCTTGATGATTACTGGTTTAACCACGGACTGCGTGCAGCTCCGCCCACCCGCGATTAGCCTTTGCTATTTTGGGGCGGAGACAGACTACTTTTTGTATTTTATTGTAGCGTGGAAATAAATAGTTAGCTCTTATTAACCGAGCAGGAGGTCTGTATGAAAGAATCTTGACCGAGGTCGAAAGTACAGACCGAACGCAGTTAGGTCTGTACACACGATCAAGGTGAAGATTCTCCCATACAGACCTACTTAGCTCGGTAAATAAGGTGTTTATTATATGGCAAAAACAAGAACAATTTAATTCGTTTAATGTAACTGGTTTTTTCTAACTGACATTTTGATTGCGAACGGCGATGAGTCGAACTCAATTGTTCCAAAGTTCTATTTATATATTCAATATAATATTGGGTTGAGTAAATGACGTCATCAGTCATTGCCTTTGCATATTTTACACTTAAATATCTCCGACGAAACGAACGAAACGAAACGAAACACTAATGCAGATATTTGCAAACGATAAACGACGTTTTCATTCTTCCACGGAATTCTATGTGATACCCTCAAAATATCAAGGGGTAAAAATTGGCATAGCATCATTCATTAAAAAAATCGCTTTTATCCAAATCGTAAAATTTTTTGCAGAAGTTCATTGCATGAAATATAGGATCAGATAGAAAAATAAACATTTTGACGTTATGGGCACTTCAAGGCCCCAAGTCTGTCGTGCGTGACGAGTAAAGAGGCCTTCACACGGCCAACTTAAGTTGGCAAACTCGTGTTGGAAAACTTCAAAAAGTTGACAAACTCTTTCCTTCACATGTCAAACTCGTGTCAAATAACAAACACGGTAATTTGCTGCATGGCCGCTTTTTTAGTGTAGTGGTACTCGCGTACAGCAGTGAAGCAGAGAAAAAGAAGAGAAGAAACAGAAAGCGATGGAGAATAGAAAGGCTTGGACGAAATCCAGTTGGTCCGCGCGCTCCTCCGTTTTGTCTTGTTTATTTTTAGTATCTTTGTAGGCTAAAGATGAAACGTCCTGAATAGCCGGACAATTGTGAACCGCTTTGATAAATTTAAAATGTGTTGACTCGCGTCCTCCATTTTGTGAAGTGTTACGCAAATAAATCACGTGAATAGAGCTCGTTTTGATTGGTTGACAATTACCAACACATGTTGCCCAACTGCTCACAAGTCAGATACGAGTTTACCAACACGAAAATGTTGGCGAGAATAGAGGCAAGTTCTATTTGTTGCCAACAGTTTGCCAACTTGTTTTCCGACTGTTTTTGTGCCGTTCACACACATCAACTTGAGTTTGCCAACACGAGTTTGCCAACTTTTGTTTGCCGTGTAAAGGCCGCTTAAGAAAAATTTCACGGGAGCATTTTTTTCTTCTGTGTTTACTCACGGTATTTATTTACCCACGGTCACGCTCAACGGACTAAGCGAAAGAGGCAATACTCCTAGAGCGATTCTATACTTTGTGAAGCAAAAGAGATTTGTGGCACGACGTCACCTAGATTCTACAACCCTGGTCAAAACATCTTGGGACAGTTATGAAAATTAAGAGAGAAAGTGCACTTCGTTAAATAAACTTTAAATCCACCTCTTAAAAAAAGTTTGGCAATGTTGTTTTAGTAAACCATTTATTTTGTCCCCCTTCCCCCAAGCAATGTTGAGTCTACCGAAAATGACTTGAATGCCTGACATCAACATTGCATTGGGGGAAGGGGGGGGGGGGGGGGCAAAATACGTCATTTTTACGGATTATTGCCTTCTTGTCCTAAGAGTTCTGGCCAGGGTTGTAGATTCCTTGCTTTGTTTTATAAATCATTCATTTATGAATCTTTTAAGAGGGGAACGTAGACTAAGGAAATCGAAAAAAAAAACGCAACAAAAATTAGACAAAAGAATCAAAACCGCAAGCCACAAACCCGTCAAGAATTAAGGCAATTTACTCCCAGAATATATGGAAGTTTATTTTGTTTGATTTTAGTATATTTAGGACCAGTAAAGGGAATTTCCCATACAAAGTCTGTTAAACGCATTTGTCTACTAAATCAACAGTCAGATGTCGAGTTTGTTCGGCCTGTGGATAAATAACAAACGTCAGGACATATTGAACACTATTTTGTAACTGTAGAACCGAAAAAAGTGAGTCAAGTGTTAGAAAAAAGTACTCAGTCTGCACGGTCTGCACAGTCTGCATGGTCTGAACAGTCTGCAGTCTGCAGGGTCTGCGCTTTGGGGTGACTGGTAATTTCAGTTTTATCAGCGCATGTTGACAGTATGTCAAGGTTCAATTTTTTGCAAAGTATAAAATGGAATTGTGAGAGCGGAGAGCTACCCAAATTTTCAAAAATTTGCCCCGATGGTTCTGTACCCCTTCCAAAATGTTTTGTTTTAACTTGACAAAAATGTGTATTTTAACATGTTAACATTACAATTGGACACTCAAGAATGAAGTTAAGGAACTGGAAACGATTACAAAACGAAGAAAGCAGCAGTCCCTGGACATCTGTTAGACGGCATGCGTGTACACAAGGAAATAAACATGCCTCGGCTAAGTTTGCGCAACAGTGCTTTAGCCCATTTTTTCTTTGAAACAAGGAATGCAACAATTAATTAACTCCCCTTTTACTGATAAATTTAAATGTGTTTTATGTTTAATTATCAGACTCAAAACTTAACTCTTAAATATCATATCGTGCATTTTAAATTACTCGGAAATACAATTTTAAGCAAGCTACAAAACATTTTTGGCTCATTTTTCACGTTCTTAGGATAAACTGTTCCTCTTTCCTCTCTGTAAAACATCTTGAAACCAAGACCAAAAGAGAAGAAAAATAAAGCAATTCAAACTAGTGAGACAATCTCAGATAGTGTTATGCAGGACTGTCAGTACGTTTTGAGTCATCTGCTGCCTGTATGTAATTTGTTAGTCCAAGGCCCAAAAACAACTTACAATTACTGTTTCACAAGTGAGAAAATTCGTATCGGTTTTCCCGCTTTTCGGGGCGATCATGCGAAGTATAAATTGAGAGTGAATGTTTGCAACGTTCCCTTCTTTCACAATCGATTCACAAATCATAGCTTCAAGGTTTGCAGACATTAATTGAGTGGAACAATTTATCGAAGACCACGAAAACGAAAATACAAGAAACGAGGAACGACCACAGTTCATTCAGCTAGTTCGGCCGCAGGTTATCAACAAGGCCAGCAAGCAATGTCGAACTTTACCCTTGCTGTTATTCATGATGGTCAATTCAACATTTCTATCAGCAGCCTATCACCGACCTTGGCAACTCCAAAAACTGAGATAAAGTCAACAAAGAGGTACAAAAGACTAAAAGTACTGGACTCGATTCAGAGTAGAAACCCTTTGTTAGTTTGAAAGCTAAAGCTTAGGTGAGCTAATATTTTCAGAAACTCTTTAATTGTCTAACATAAGCCTACATTTACCTTGAATGGGCTTTGAAATCTTTTTTCTTGAAATGAATTATTTTAAAAAGGCAGTTCAGTTCGCCTTTTAAGCATATTTGAATTCAGTAACATTGAGTCTAAATAAAAGCGATATCGAGTTCGCGACTTCCTTGTCTTTAGTGGTCGTTGACTGTGATTTAAAGTTACAAACATATGTAATATCTCAGTGCTAATATAATAAACAAATTACTTCATGGTTAGTTCGCTTGTACGAATTCTATTCACTTGTTGTGAAGAATCGCAAACGAACGAGCGAGTCTTCGAACGAGTGAGTTTGCGATTCTTCACAACAAGTGAATAAAAATCGTACGCGCTCACTAACCATGAAGTAATCTATATTTGTCTCGGAATAGCACGTTCTTATTTGTTTGCCACCATTGGTGTTAACAATAAACCAGTTCAAAATACACAATGATATCAATTAATACAACCGAGAAGCATTTCAACTTGACCGATATTATATCCTACATCGATTAATGAGTCCCCTCGAACACTGACTAGGGTGCGCGGATTCACCGGTTTCTTTGATACACCATGATCCAGACAGATCTTGGAACTGATATAACCTGAAATATAACTGCTACCGCCCGTAAGACGAGAGTGTAGTATCGCACGCATGAATCTGAACTCGAGAACGGATTGTATCATGCTGACAATGCTAGAGCGCATGCGTCTTACATGTTGTGTTCTACCACAAGGAAAAGAACTTAACGTTTGTGTATAATTGTGTATAGTTAACACTAATGCTAATCAATCTGCGCATGTGCTTCGAGCAAATTGCTTTTGTTCTTACGAAAATAGTACCACTAGGATAACAAGAGAATATTAGAACCATATATAGTTTTGTGATGTTATTTAAAAAGTAAGTGTGGTATGTTTTATGTAGCAGTCAAAGGTACCTACCCCAACCCCTAAAAACATTGCTAATTAATTAATTGGAATTAATTAAAGTTTACACCTTATTGCCATAGTGCCATAGTGCCTTAGTGCCATGCCATAGTGCTTTAGCGCAGTCAGCCCCCAAACCATCCCAATAGTGCACTCTGCACTAAAAAGGAAACAGTAGTCAAGTTAGTCAAGTATACATATGAAAACGGAATCTTGTGTTTTTTCAATCCAATCAGGTTGGAGGATGACAATGGAATGGAATGTTCGCCAGAAAATAATGTCCTTTTTCTGAAAACGCACAAAACTGGCTCGAGCACCATAGCAAATATTTTCTTTCGCTACGGAGATTTGAGAAATCTTTCTTTTGTCCTTCCAGAGAGTACACGGCTAGAATGGCCAAGGAGATTTCAGGTTAAGTTTCCACGTCTTTTACAAAGCAAGTCGCCAAATATTTTGTGCAGTCACGCACGATTTAATAAAAAACCAATGAACTGGCTCTTCCCTAAACAAACCAGCAAGTATATAACGATTCTTCGAAACCCTGTGGACAATTTTGAGTCTGTGTTCAGGTATATGAAACTTGGTCCCTCTCTTGGCGCTGGAAACGGCACAGATTCTTTGCAAACATTCCTTAAGAATGGAGTTTCATTTGGTAAATTCAAGAGTGTAAAGGCCTCGCCCCTCCTCAGAAATCCTCTTCTTTATGATTTGGGTTTGAGCTTCAAGTATTATCAAAATCTTACTGCTGTTAACGATTACATCAAGTTTCTGGACAAAGAGTTTGACTTGGTTATGATAATGGATTACTTTGATGAATCATTGGTGTTGATGAAACGGCTTCTTTGCTGGCAAATGGAGGACATTTTGTATTTAAAATTAAACGAGCGACAAGACAAAGAAAAGGACACAGTACTAACCGACGATGTTAGAGAGAATGTGAAAAGGTGGAATAAAGCCGATGTCCTTTTGTTTGAGTATTTTAACGAATCATTTTGGAAAAAAATTGAAAACGAAGGCGAAAGCTTTCACAAAGAGTTAGCCATTTTTCGTAATAGGAATAGCGACATAAAACGAACATGCGTAACAAATGAAAGCCGCTTACAAATGGTGTATACGGGAAAGCTTGTTAAAGGCTATTCCATTAGAACTGACTCGCCGAAGGGATTGCAGGCTTTTTGTAATAAATTGACAAGCAGTGAAAACACTTATCTTGCGTACTTGAGAAAAAAGCACGACCAGAGATTAAAAAAGGAAATGGAGGAGGACAAGGAAACCTGGGATCTAGCACAAGATCTTGTTTATGAACCAGTTCAACCGCTTTGACCTTCTCACAGACTGTTACCAAAAGACATTCGTGGGCCGTAAGTAGCTTAATCATTCTAACGAATGCTTCATTTGTGTTCTACTACGAGAGAGGATGAAGAGTTGGTTAAAAATTCCTCACCCTGAACACTCCAGAGTTTTTATCATAGAATTAAAGAGTTATTATTGATTAAGGATTTAAAACCTTTTTTAAACGAAAATGTGGGTAGCGAGAAACTTTTTTTACTAGCCTTTTATATATTTTCCAGCAGACTTTGATATAGGTCTGTATACTAGGCTATCGCTCCGACGAAGGGCTAGCGCTCGAAACGTCAGCTTCTGAATCTCTTTACGGTGGCTAATTCACATTATCAACTCAGTTGATAAAACCAAATTATCTATCTAAAAGATAGTAATGCTGAGAAACATTCTGTTGATAGTGACATATTTTATACGCAGTGACTCAACTATAGCAGCGCGTTGCAAGACTTGTGCATTAAATGTAGTGTCAAATCGTGAGGAATCTGTCCTTGAATACATCAACTTCACATCGATAGCGAGGTGTAACAATTAATTAGGGGTCGTGACAGAAGAAAACCCTAATGATCTACGTATATGTCTGGACATAAAACGGAACACATCACTGAAGCTCCCTTTTACCAGATTGTGCAAATCGGAAGATGTGGAAATTGTTGGAGCATAAATCTAACTATTAAGTTCTGTACTGGTACAATGTACGCATCAAATGTTTCTACAATGTTGACAGACCGTGCCGAGGACGCGTCCGTCGCAGTGTGTGAAAATGCTCAAGCTTTAGCCTAAGTTCATGTTTAGATGTAAAGGAAAAGATCGCACATATGTGAAATTGGCGTGTTCTACGGTCTCCGTTTGTTTGAATTATTCTACAAGCTTTCGTAAAGACAGTTTCTCTTCATTTAAGAATTAACCAAGGACTGGCAAGATTGCGGCTAAGAAATGACGTACTAACTTCAAAACTAAGACGTCACAATTAATCGTCCGAATTTACAAACTTTCAGATACTGCATTAAGAGTAGATGCAAGAGTTATGAAAGTCAAGCAGGATCTCCTTCACATCTTTTTACAGGCAAATCAAAGCAAAACATAACCTTCATTAACCCTTTCTCACTGGAATCCACACGAGAAGTTGGCGTGACATCTTCGTGTAGTCCGTGACGCCGCAGAGCACTCTGGTTAAATGCAATGCATTCTGGTAAAAGGTGATGAATTCGAGAATTCGTACTCCCTTTTATTGCTGCGGAGCGAGCGTAGCGAGCGAGCAGCAACATAAACAGGATTTAAGAAGAATATATAAAAGGGAGTACGAATTCTCGAATTCATCACCTTTTACCAGAATGCATTGCGCCTTTTTATCAGAATGCATTGCGCCTTCTACCAGAATGCATTGCGCCATCACTGCTCCTGACCACGAACAACACGAGGTTGTGACACCGTTGTGCTGGCGTCCATTTTCGCGTGGATTGGAGTTGAGAAAAGGTAGTGGTTATGGTTTGCTTTAATTTACCTGTAAAGAATGTAAAGCGATGTGAGCGGGATCGTGCTTGCCTTTCACAACCTTCGCTGTTGTCGTTAATGCAGAATTATCTGTACGATTGTCACATCATAATTTAAAACTTAGGGCGTCAATTTCGTAGCAGTCTCGCCCCCTTCGTCCAATTGTTAATGAAGAGAAATCGCCGGTACTTAAGCCTGTAGAATGATTAAAACAAACGAGAACCGTAGAACACGCTAATTTATATCTGCTGCGATCGATTTCTTTCCATCCAAACATGAATTTAAGCTAAACCATCAGCATTTTCACATATCGCCATGGACGCGTCCTCATCAGAGTCTGTCACATTCGATTCTAGAGACGTGCGTATCAGTTCAGAATTTATAAGTCAGCTTTCTACTCTTACAATTTCGACATCTTTCGTTTATTTGGATTTGGTAAAGAGGAGGTTGATGTGTATCAATTCATGTTCAAACAGTTACGATCACCATGTGCTTTTGTCACGATCACCAGCGATGCGTCATATGTATTAATGTGTCGTTGTTTTCTTGCAGATAATTTGGAAATCTGCGCCACGAACAACACGAGGATGTCATACAGTCTTTTCGCGTGGATTCCACGGAAATTTGTTTTGATTTACCTGTAAAACGATGTGCGGGAGATCGTTATTGACTTTCACAACTCTTGCTTTTGTTTTTAATGCAGTACGTGAAAGTTTGTAAAAATCTAAACGCCCGGGTCTGGACGATTAATTGTAACATTATTTTAAACTTAGTATGTCATTTCTTAGCAGTCTCGCCTCCGTAGTCGAATTCTTAAATCAGATGAAGAGAAATCGTCGTTACTAAAACTTGTAGAATAATTAAAACAAACGGAAACTGTAGAACAAGCTTATTTCATATATGCTACGATCAATTCCTTTTCGTCCAAACATGAATTTAACCTTAAGTTTTAGCAGTTTCACATATCTCGCGATCGACTAGGTTGCGAACGCAGACGTATTTCCGGCTGTCACTGGTGCCGCCAGCCGAGACAAGCGACAGCCGGAAATAGTTCGCAGGCTAGCGATCGATGCATTTTCAATACTGTCAACACTTGCACTAGTACAGAATTTACAAATGAAATTTCTGCTACTACAATTTCCACATCGTTCAAATTTCATCTTCTCGATTTTTTGGTAAACTTGGGGGAGGTATAGATGTGTATCATGTGTGTATGTGTATGTGTATGTGCTTTATTGTCTCGATCCCTTGTCGCGCCTCGCCATCGATTCGTCATGAAGCGTGAAGTTGATGCATAAAAGGACAGATTTTAAGTTACACACCACAATTTGACACGACTTTAAGAAATAAAGGTTATAATGTAAGACTTGGAACGCGCAGATAGATCAATGACTACGTAAAAATATGTCATTATCAACAGAATGTGCCACAGCATTATTATCTTTTAGATACCCTAGTATATTCTTTTTAAATCCTGATTATGTTGATGCTCGCTCGCTACGCTCGCTCCGCAGCAATTATCAGCTTTTCACAATTGTCTTAATTAGGCTCCATTTTTTCTCTTTAGCATTTAAACCTTATTGTATGTTATCCAACCGTCATTTCTGAGGATGTACGTTGAGGCATACAAGACGTTGAGTCATTGACTAAAGTTTTGTCATGTTTGTAACCACAGTGTGTATATTATTTCTGTTTAAGCTGAAATTGCTGAAGAATAAGAGATTTTATTCATTCACTCTGATACTCTTCATCCTCTCCTAAATAAGTAATCAAGAAGCTGCTTGTCCAGCGTTCAGATAAGATTTTCAACTTCTCCTAATGATCTTGGATAGCTTCACGATAGAAAAACCGAACATTTTAAGGCCCTCGCTAAAAATGACAATACTTCAGCCATTGCTGACCACGTCAAGGCCACTGGATATAACATCAAGTGGGATCATTTTGATATTTTAGCGAAGGGCAAAACAGACTATCATTGTAAAATAAAAGAGACCTTATTTATTCAAGAACTTGAGCCAGCTTTCAACGTCAACGTCGGAAGTGAAAAGCTGATGCTTTATTAATCTGTACTAGTTTTATATTTTACTGTTAAGTATTTGCTTAATCTAGGTTCCAGTCCCCTCACCTTTATTATATATAAATAGCTGTTTTAAATTTCAACGGTTACTTTTGAAAATGTATGTAGGAGTACATACGAAACGTCAAGTCATAAAATGTACAAATTCAACATTTTTATCACTGCACTTTGTGCCCGGGGGGGGGGGGGTACTTGGGTCAATTTTTGCTGGGTATGTGCCGCTGGCCACTCAGAACCCCTACCCCATTATAGTCTATTCTGTGGCTAATTATAGACCCCATCTTAGTCACTTTTGGGCAAATGTAATTTTTCCCGATCCCAACTTAGTCACTTTCTGTTGATGCCTCTACCTAATAGAAAATGAATTGACACGTTTGTTAAATTGAATGTAGAACACTTTACTTTTGATCTACGATCAAACGCTTGCTAATTCAAAAGAAGATCCAAGTTGTGTTCCGGGTTGTGTTAACTTCAGTGGAGGATAGAATAGCCGCAAAATAAATACCGTAGCACGGATGATTTGTTGGACTTTGTTCTGGACCCAGGGGTTCCGCACTATTGTGCAAGTCATTAATGTTTAAGTTGTGATTTCCTGAACCGACGGAATTCAATGCGAGACGACTGTTAAATATTAAAAAACAGCACGCACCATTTTTTAACCGCGTATCTTCCCTGCTTGCCAGAATTTTCTTATCCCAGACATCTCGAAAATGTGCGACCCCATTCTAGTAACTCTACTAAAAATGTAACCCCATTATAGTCAGTCCAGTCTTGAAAATGCGACCCCATCCAGCGGCACATCCCCATTAGCCTCTTATAAGGAAGTACCCCCCCCGGGACTTTGTGTCTTACTTTTGATCAAATTAGGATGGCCCAAGAACAAAAGTATTTATGGGGGAAAGTTAATTAAAGAGCGAGAGAGAAATCCTGAAAGGTTTAATGAAGGTATCCTGTCAGCGAGAGCACGCTTACTTGAAATTCTAATTTTAACCACTATAGTCACCAAAGTGTGTTTCTGCTAACCCAAACCGCTTCCCTTTGGCAAGTGTTAAATTATAGTTTGCTCCTGTCCACATTTTTTCACTAAATGGAATGGCTTTGCTCCAGGTTCCCTTGGGCTACTCGAGTAGCTTATTTTCCCGTCATGCATTGCGCTCCTTTACGTGATCTTGGTCCCAGTTTCCTTACCAGTTTCCTAACCGCTCACCGGTTCTCATATATACCAGATGATTAATAGTTAAACAGTTCTAACGAAAATGCCTCGATGGGTTGTTTGTAATTTTTTTAATTCCAGTCCAATAAATACAGTCAAGTGTAAAATGATTCAGTTCAATCACAAACACCACTTGATTTTTCACTGGACGTTGTTTCTACACTAATATGTAGACGGTTATTTTCCAAACAGTACCAGTATCCTACTGCAGTCGAAACTCCAATAACGGCTACCTCGGCGGACGGTCTATACATTCACTCTTATCATGATTTTAACCTCTCGAAAACGGCCACCTCTCCAAAACAGCAACGGCCACTAAAGCGTGCCCCAACTGCCAAAATCACCTCCCCACAACGACCACTCAATCATGGACTGACAAACGCAGTGTATACAATACAAAACCCCAATTTTTTAAATTATAATCCGGGGTCACGAAACTTTATTCATACTACGTATTGCAAGTCTCTGTTTCTTTATGTTTCCATATTATTGATATATTTTGATTTTGTTACATATTGTTATATCCTACATTGTGCATTTAAAGATAAGGAGGTTGCACCCCTGGAAAAAACACCACTACCTCTCCATACTGGCAACCTATCTTCAACGGCCATTTTCCTCTGCCCCCAAAATGGCCGTTGTGGGGTGGTTCAACTGTAGTTTACAGCTAATTTTAATTTTTGTTCCGAACTTGCTAATCTCCAGAAAAGTAACTTGTTACTTTTACCTGTGTTAAGCGGCGCCACCCTGAACGGAAAAATCATGAATTGGGCAAATTGAACGCCCGAAAGCACAATACTCTATTTTTCGAGCATAATCCAACAGACCCTACAGACGTCTGGAACTTAGACTGGGTTTTCATTTAGTGCACCTAGTTATTTTCGATCAGTTTCTCTTAAATGTGTAATTTGTTTGATTTATAATGTTTCTTTTTTTTACAATACAAAGCTTTATTTCAATAGAACAAAACACATACATCCCATAATATACTATCCTTATTACAATATCAAATTACTTGACACATACCCACCCCCCCAATTCCCCCCTCCTGCAATCCTTTCTTAATTAAAACAAAACAGAAAAGAAAACAAAAGTTGTCACGACGATTCAAAGGTCGCCCGATTCTCCCTTAAAAACGTCATATTGTTGCTAGTACGCGCAATATAGAGTTCTGTTTCATATTTCAATTGAACTTTAAATTTAAACGCCATAACATTTGGCAAGGTTTGATTCCTTCTGCAATCCCACAAGTAGAGTTTTGCAATAATAAGAAGATAGTTAAGCAAGGGGCAAGATCTTGTTATGATACCTACAATTATATCCTTTTTAGTAAGACAAATCCTCTCCTTCGTGATGGAAAACCAATACTGTTCAAATTCATTCCAGAAAGTTTTCGAGTGTGGAAAACTATACAGAAGATGATACAATGTCTCTAAATCTGATTGGCAAAAGGTGCATGACGAAGGCCAGCCCAGGCAAGAAAATTTGTTTTTTCAACTAATATTGAACGATTCAGTGCTATTTAAATTAAGAAACAAATCACTCGTTATAACTATACCAGAATCAAAGAAATTTTTGTAGAAGATTGGAGAATTGTTGATACGAATTTCTTTATTGTTCCATATAATGTTACGCCAGTCCTTAGTTGACGCAAAGTTTTCACTCAACTCTGACCACCACGTTATGAGTTCGGAATAAGATAGAGAATTGATGGTGTAATCTTTGATGTCAAAGTTGCAGTTGAAAAGAAAAAGTCCTCCTAAACTAACCAAAAGATGTCGCAGATAATTTTTCCATGTGCCTTCATTTTCCCTGAATGTTTAGTATTGGACTCAGTCCAATAGTTGTATAATACGTAGTAGCGACTGTCAATCATCGAGTTTGCGTGACAGGGGCTAGCTTTTATAGCCCACGACATGTCATCGTCTATTTACTCTTTCATAGCTAGCAGATCCGCCTTTGTATTTTTGTATACCCACCCACCCACCCGCGAGCCGCATCAGGGGGATAGGGCTTCGGTTTTGCTTCCCCCTGCTGCGGCTTGGCTTTTTCCGGCAAACATTAAAGTCGTTTTTGTCTGTTTATAGTTCATGTTGTCCTTTGTTGATCTGTCATGGAGGATTATATTCTTTTTAACCAGGCCAGACGCAACGATTTGATCATACAATTCAGATCTATCATTTTTAAGCCACCCTTCTGAAACTCATTTATTGTTGACAATCTAGTTACCTTGTCCGTACCATTCCATAAATATTTATACTGTAATCGATTCAATTCAACAATCACGTTGTCCGGGGTTGGCATTAACGAAGCTATATAAACAAACTTAGGGATTACCAAACTTTTAATTATGGTAACTTTACCATAACTAGATAACCCTCTAGAGGACCAGACATTAAGTAGTTTCTTTATCTTGTCTAAATTTTCTATAAAGTTCTTTTCAAGCAGCAACTTTTGATCATAAGTATAAAAGATCCCAAGGGCCTTAATTGGCTCGCTAGGCCATTTAATACCAAATGGTTTTCCTTTATTATTCCTGGAGGACCCAATCCACATACCTTCAGTTTTGTTAAAATTTATTGTTAAGCCAGATGCTTTCTTAAATATTTCCAGTAAATCGAAAAGTGCTTGAGCTGAGCTAACATCTGCAAGAACTGCAGTCATATCGTCGGCATATTGAAGCAATTTGGTCTCTTCTCCTCCTATTGAGATCCCTTTTATTTTCGCATCTTGACGAACAGCAATTGCCAGCGCTTCTGTTGCATGAAGTTTGTTTATGACGTAAAGACGAAACTTTACTGAAGCTAAAGACACAAAACTGGGAATTTCCCCTGGGTGAATCCCAACCTCGTTCCCAGGACCTTTGCCCTGGATTTGGGGCGGGTAAAGGTCCTGGGAACGAGGTTGTTAAGAATCGAAATCGAAACCAGATTAACCTTGTGATGTGTTGGCGGACCGAAGTCGAGTCATATTTCCGTCCTATCATGACAATAAACAGTTTGAGCAGTTTTCTTCCATTACTGCGCTGACCGCTTAAATTAATTCTTGGATCGTTTCACCACTGAGCCAGTCGTGCACTTACTTTGATAGGTAAGTAAGGCCGAATATTAATCGTTCTGTTCTGTTTTTTTTTTAGACCAAATTATGATGGATTAATTCTCTTCGGTCCTGTTTAGCTGTAACAGTATCGTCCTGTTTTCTCGATGCAAAGGTTCACTTAAAGGAATCAGTAATTGGCAATCTTTGTGCTGCTTTAATTTCAACAGATCTTCAGGTAACTGCAGACAACTGATCAGTCCACTTTTTTTTCTCTTTAGAATTTTGCGCATTCATCAAGTAAGCTGTTTAAAATACTGGTACATACACGGAGCTGCGAAGGAACGGCGTGAAGCAACCTTGAGGACCTACAGGGTTTATCTGGATTAAGACTTCACTCATAGGTGAGAATAAGTCAAAATCGTAACTGACGCGTTTTTCAACTGATAGCGAAGAATTTAGTTTTATTACTGCGTTCAACAGAACACAGTCCTAATACGGACTGGAGTGACATTTTTTGAGACAAGGCATGGATGGATGGGATCACTCATCTTGGGAGGCAAAATTGGTCTCCCCGCAGAATGTGCTTACGAGTCAGTTTAGATTTCTCAATCGTTCGCTCGTTTGCAGACGTTCACAAATTAAACACGACTTTGAATCACCTTGGCTTTGGGATTTAAACCGAGGAACAGCTATATTTCATTTCATTGGCTGTATTTAAAGGAATTAGCTCAGTCTTTATCCGGTGGAGTATTGTTTGGAATCGGTGGAAATGTACTCTGAAGGCAAGATTCGTAAGAGTGAGTCTGAACCAAGGAACGGCAATGTAAATACTACCTACTTTTATTCATCAGGGAAAATATTTGATAAACGAGCACGCCAGATGCTTGTTTATATTCAGTATTTGTGCTTCCAGCTTAGGACAATGTACGTAAAAATATACATCGACTTCAATTGTAGCTCCTTTCCTTCTCGCGTGACAGTGAAAATGAACTCAAATAATTAGTATTAAAATTGTAAAAACATTTAAGCCCATATTTTTGATGATGTATAGTGGTCTTGTGCAAATCGAGCCTTGTTCAGATGTCAGACAACTATTCGACTCGTGTAGATACAATTTCGACTCACCAGAAACACACGCGGAAGCGATGATGTTTCTTTTTTCTAGCAATTGCAAAATTGGGATTTATTTATAAGGGGTATTTGAAAACGGAATTTGAGTTCATTCATCACCAGGTATGTGAGAACAATTTTCATAAGTTAAGAAATGAATACATAAAAGAAAACGATCAGTGGCCTCTTATGCAGTCACACAATATTTCCGGCTTAGTAGAAATGTCCGATAGGTTACACAGCATCTGACTAGGAGGCTAAGGGACTGGGAAAAGTGGATATGTGGGTGAAAATAGAGCATTTGTTTTTAAACCGGTTCTGCTTTTAGGTTTGCATTAAGGCTAATTGGTTATGGCAAGAGAATCTGCAAGCATCTGATAAGTCCAAGCAGGCCAAGTCAACTATCTTCTCAAACAAAACGAATCTAAAATACATGACTCCCACATTATGCAACTTGTTCATTGTGCCTGCATTTTCAGAGGTCAAGTAAGTGTTCTCCAATATACTGTTGCAAGGGCAACCATGATATTATCCAGTTTGCAGTGTAACAAGCTGCTTTTAGCACTTTATTTTGTTTCGGTTCACGCAACTCGATTAAATTTTAAGACAAATTAGCAACAACTCACAGGCTTAAAACATTGAGGTGAGGGGTTTCAGTCTCACAGAAAAATCTACATGTGACAATGAGTGGTTAAAGGCTAACCTCGAAAGCGCATTTTCTGCGAATAAGCAAACAGGCGTTTAACTCACAAATATAATTGTCAGGTCTATGATCAATATCTCACTGTTAAAGTATGTATATCATACAACATGTGTCGGATCAGGCCATCCAGTTGAAACTGCATTCCGCAGTGCAACCGGAAGCGTAAAGGCCAGTTCTCACTAGCGCATAAGCAAAAGCACAAGCGTAAAATAAGCATAAGCAAGTGAGAACACCCGCGACATAAGCATGAGCATAAGCAGAAGAACGAACCCACTTATTTGTCCTATACTGTTCTCACTTGCGCATAAGTACAAGAAAAACAAACTCGTTCGTTTTTCTCATGCTTATGCTTATTGTTAGGTATTTTCCCGTTTGGGTTCCCTGTACTACAAAGCTAGTATCACGTGATCCGTTTTCCATATTTAGTATTGTACACGAGGTTCAGGTCTCTTCGGATTAAACAGTTCTTACCGCCATCTTGATCTAAGTTACTGTGTTCCCGGCCCCTTTTCGTGAATACACGACAATTGGCGACGAGGATGGGATTCTTTTGATCAAGCACAAGTGGTAAACAGGAGTAGGTCGGACAAATTACATCTGAAGTGGAAAGACCCGACAGGAAATGCCGGACGAAGCACCAAACGCTAACACGAGTCAAGCCATCGGCAAAGTGACAAAGTTTGTGGTGGGGACAGATTGGGAGTCCTACACCGAACAGCTGGACTTTTACTTTCTTGCAAACGGAGTTAAGGAACCTAAAATGAAGAAGGCCGTTCTTTTGACGAACCTTCCAGTGGAAACTTACCAATTGGCGAAGGATTTAGTGGCTCCCGCACAACTGAAAGATGACGCCATCACTTACGATATCATCGTAGAGTGTATGCAGAAACAACTAAAACCTGAAAGATCAGCGCTGGTCGCCAGGTATGAGTTCGACAACCGAGCCAGAAATTCCGGTGAGTCAGTCAGTCATTATGTGGCAACTCTGAAGCACTTGGCCACAGAGTGTAAGTTCGGAGAGGCCATGCGAACCGAGCGCCTTCGTGACCGATTAGTTTCGGGTATCCGCGACTCGAAGATGATCACTGAATTGTTGAAAGTAAAACTCGCCGATCTTTCTTTTGATCTTGCGGTTCAAAAGTGTTTGGCTATAGAGCAAGCTAATAAAGATGTTCAAGTGCTTCAGGGAGAGCAAGGGTCAGGCACCCCGGTCAATAAACTGGACGCTGCCAAAACTGGGGGTGAACCAGCTTCATCCAAATCGCCATTTAAGACAGGGGGTTCCTGCAGTAAAGACACTAAGAAATCTAAGCCTTGTTACCGTTGTTCGGGATCACATAACTCACAAAAGTGCCCCTTCATTAAGGAACGCTGTTTTCACTGTGGCATAATTGGACACACACAGCGAGCATGTAGGAAGAGACAGGCCACCCAACAGGTGACCGACGCTGGAGTAAATGTCATGGAGGGTGATGACTCGGAAGAAAGTGAAGGGGAGTATGGGGACCTTTACCATGTTTCTGACAGTAAAAATAGGAAGCCCATTTCGTTTAAGATCTACCTTGAAGGACGACCAGTAACCATGGAGCTGGATACGGGTTCAGCGGTGTCAGTCATGAGTGAATGGGTGTATTTGGAATACCTGCGTCACGTTCCCTTAAAGGACACCCCTTTGAAGTTGCGCACGTACACAGGCGAATCAGTGAAGCCTATGGGTTTTTGCTATGTGACTGTGCAGTACCAGGGACAGTCTAAGGAACTTTCAATTTATGTGGTAAAGAATGAGGGGCCCACCCTTTTTGGCAGAGAATGGTTAGAGTCTATCCGCCTGGACTGGCCCTTACTCCAGTTGGAAACATCAGGCACCATTCCAGCCTTAGAAGAAGTTTTGAGTAAGCATGCAAGTGTTTTCTCTGAAGGCTTGGGCCATATGAAGAATATCCAAGCTCAGATCCACATTAAAGAGAGTGCCCGGCCCCGATTCTGGAAGGCCCGCCCAATAGCGTTAGCTCGTAAACCAGCAGTGGATGCAGCCTTGAGAGAGTTGGAAGCTGAAGGAGTTATTAAGAAGGTAGCAACTAGTGAGTGGGCTGCTCCAATCGTGACTCCTGTGAAGAAGGATGGCAGCGTAAGAGTGTGTGGTGATTTCAAGGTGACCATTAATCCACAGTTGGAAGTAGATGAATATCCTCTCCCCCGCATTGAGGATATTTACGCCAGCCTAGGTGGGGGAACATTGTTCAGCGTCCTTGATCTGCGACATGCGTACTTACAAATGGAGGTTGAGGAGCACTCTAGGCCATTCCTCACCATTAACACTACCCGCGGTTTGTACCAATACCAGCGTCTTCCTTATGGTGTGGCTTCAGCGCCAGCCATCTGGCAGCGGGCCATGGACCAGATCCTACAAGGAATACCAGGAGTTTTCTGTTACCTGGATGATATCATTGTAACAGGCAGGACCATGGCGGAACATCTTGAGCGGTTAGTTGCCGTGCTGAAGAGGTTGGAAGAGTACGGTTTGAAGGCCAACCGAGAAAAGTGTAAATTCCTCCGAAGCTTTGTGGAGTATCTAGGACATGTCATCTCTGCTGAAGGACTACATCAATCTCCAAAGAAAGTAAAGGCTATCACGGAGATGCCAAAACCTCAGGATGTTACCCAGCTGCGTGCCTTCCTTGGCATGGCCCAGTACTACGCCAAATTCTTACCTAATTTGGCCACCCATCTGGCTCCACTGCATCAGCTGTTACTGAAAGATATGAAGTGGTCGTGGGGAGCTGAAGAAGAAGCTAGTTTCCAAGTGGTGAAAGAAATGTTGCTACAGGATCGGGTTCTGATGCACTATGACCCTGACTTGCCACTAGTTCTTGCCACGGACAGCTCCTCGTATGGTATCGGAGCAGTTTTGTCGCACCGTACTCCAGAGGGAGTAGAGCGCCCTATTGCTTATGCATCCCGGTCTCTGTCTGAAACAGAGAAGAAATATTCACAAATCGAGAAAGAAGCATTGTCCTTAGTCTGGGGTGTGAAGAAGTTCCAGACTTACGTGGAGGGCCGTCACTTCACCTTGGTGACCGACCATCAGCCTTTGAAGTACATTATGGACCCTGGGAAGGCTGTGCCAGTCACTGCAGCAGCAAGGATTCAGCGTTGGTGCCTTTTCCTGGGTGCTTTTTCATACGGCATTGAGTTCCGAGGTACCACACAACATGCCAATTGTGATGGTCTATCTCGCCTACCTCAACCATCGACACCTGCTGACAAGCCCGATGAAGTGGAAATGTTCCAAACAACCGTAGTTGAAGCTCTCCCAGTTACCGAACAAGAACTGAGAATGCAGACCCGTAGGGATCCAGTGCTCTCCCGCGTTCTAGAGCTTGGGCAGTTAGGATGGCAAGGAACAGAAGTTCACCCCGAACTCATTCCCTATGCCCATCGTGGTAACGAAATCACAGTTCATCACGGAGTTCTGATGTGGGGAAGTAGAGTTGTTGTCCCAGCCAAACTGAGAGAGAGAGTTTTGGAAACACTTCACGTGGGTCACATTGGTATGGTCAAGATGAAGGGCTTGTCGCGGGGTTTCGTTTGGTGGCCGAATATCAACAAGGACATAGAGGGGACAGTCCGAAACTGTGAGGGATGTCAGGAGATAGCAAATAATCCAGCCCGTGCACCCCTGCATCGGTGGGAGTACCCTGCCCTTCCCTGGCAAAGACTTCACATTGATTTTGCTGGAC
Source organism: Catalaphyllia jardinei (assembly GCA_022496165.2). Taxonomy (NCBI): domain Eukaryota; kingdom Metazoa; phylum Cnidaria; class Anthozoa; order Scleractinia; family Caryophylliidae; genus Catalaphyllia; species Catalaphyllia jardinei. The sequence goes on along the minus strand of CM042753.1, from coordinate 6,685,399 downwards.
CAGTTCAAGGAAAGATGCTCATGGTGGTGATTGATGCCCACAGCAAGTGGCCTGAGATCGTTGTGATGGAGAACACCACTGCTGAGGAAACCATCAGCACGCTCCGGTCCCTGTTTGCCCGCATGGGACTTCCTGACCAGATTGTATCTGACAATGGCCCTCAGTTTACATCCGACATCTTTAAGAAGTTTGCAACTGCGAATGGCATTAAGCATGTCACTGGTGCACCTTACCACCCATCAACCAATGGCCAGGCGGAGAGATTGGTACAGAGTTTCAAGAAAGGGGTGAAAGCTGACAAGTCCAGTAGAACCCTTCAACACAAGCTTGATAGGTTTCTGTTAGCCTATCGATCAGCACCACATGCAACTACTGAGCTTAGCCCTGCGCAGCTTCTCCTGGGTCGAAATGTTAAGACCAGGTTGGACCTAATTAAGCCAAACGTGACAAGGGAAGTCAACAAGAAGTTGCTCCAGTCCAATAACAGCACCTTGAGGGCTTTTGACCACAACCAGAATGTATGGGTCCGCAACTACCGTAGAGGTCCTAAATGGGTGCGTGGCACAGTCATTGAGCGGACAGGCCCAGTCCTATACAGAGTCAAGGTAAATGACCAAACCTGGAAACGTCATGTTGAGCAGCTGCGGGATAGCAACCTTTGCCCACCAGAAGTGGAAACGACTGATGATTGTGCTGTTCCTGAGGAGATTGAGCAGGGTATGCCTGTTGTCATGGAGACTGAGTGGAAGGAGGTACCACCCCAGGCCGCGATGCCCAGTGGGGAGGTTCCCTCTCCAGAGCAGCGAAGTCAGCAACTGGATCCAAGACCAGAATTGATTACCACTCGTGTTGGTCGGGTAGTTAAACCTCCTCATAGGTTGAAGGACTACGTTTGCGACTAGAGGGAACTGTACTGTTTCTTCGTCTGTTGTCACAGTACCGGCATGTTATCTAAGATACTTTGACATTTGTTGTTGAATTTTGTTTTATTTTCTTTATTTTGTTAGTTACCTTACCTAGTCTTAAAAAGGGAGGAAATTGTTAGGTATTTTCCCGTTTGGGTTCCCTGTACTACAAAGCTAGTATCACGTGATCCGTTTTCCATATTTAGTATTGTACACGAGGTTCAGGTCTCTTCGGATTAAACAGTTCTTACCGCCATCTTGATCTAAGTTACTGTGTTCCCGGCCCCTTTTCGTGAATACACGACACTTATGCTTATGCTTATGCTTATGCGCAAGTGTTCTGCTTATGCTTACGCTTATGTCGCGGGTGTTCTCAATTGTTCTGCTTAAGTTATGCTTATGCGCTAGTGATAACCAGCCTTAACGCTTGCATTGTGTTTACCCTGATAAGGTTTTGAACAGCATGACCTGTTCATTCTCAAGAAATCCACGCAAAACAATGTTGAACGAAAAGTCAACGAATTTGTTAAGGCACACGAGATGAAGCTAAAGTAAAAGCATTCCGGCTGAACCTGCAAACTGCAAAGTTTCTCACTTCTCGAAACCGAATTTTTGGTCCCAGAGTGCATTTCGCTTCTACCGAGGGATAGATCGTACGCGTCATAAGCGCGACATAAGCTCGAATTCTACTTTTCTCAAACTCATTAGTGATTCATAAGTTTGATAGCCAATAGAAAATTCGTCACGTGCATGAGTTTTGATACCCAATGAAACCCAAGATGAAAACCACACGTGTTTTGGATATCGTATCCAAACCACACGTTACTTTCATCTGATTCCTCATTGGATATCAAGATTCACGCATCAAAACAAAAGAAATTAAACTTAAGAACAGAATTTAAAAAAATTAGCATCCTTGGGAACTTGCATTTTTAATAAAACTAGACGCCTTGCTGCGTGTACCCAGGCAGTCGTTACACTGAGAAGCGTTAGCTATATTGCAATTGAGCTTAAATGTTCTGCATTTGAAGTCGTGCGAAATTCAATCAAATCGATGTGCTCAAGCTATTCTGCCTTCGATTGCATTTCTTGGAATCGATTACTGAATAGCTTATTACTCGTACACAGACCTTTAGGATCCTTTAGCAGGTAAAATGAGTCAAGATCGTTACATCAGCCTATGCACGTTTCAGTCTATTTTCTTTAGCCTTTGCCGTTGTTGTTCTTTGTTTGTTTTGTTGTTTTTTTCCATTTCTCAAACGAGAGAGACATTTTGAATTTTAGAGTTATAGCGGTGCGTGACATAGAGCCAACCTGGGCTCTGTAAATTTGTTCAAAATAATTCGAGGAATATCTCAGGTTTGGGAAAACGTAGATTGAAAAATTAGAGAAGTGTAATCCTTATTAATCTCCTATAACATCACAATTTCTTGACTTTATCTACTGAATGGTTTTCGAATAATTTTTTTATTGCTTCAGGATTGCGTGACAGTACAATCCAAGAGTTGTTTTGGTCAACTCATACATTAGTTTCATTTATCTTAAATGTACAATAATTCGCTACATGGGTTTCATTCTTGAGAAGACACATACCTCTGTTACAAGAAAATAACGAGAGAATATCGTTTAGTTAACTTTATTACACGTTACGAAGTTTCTCAGAGCGTTTTACTTAGGTGTACCCGAAGGCCTACTCTGGGACCTTAAGTCGCCGTAACTTAAGGCGACTTTGGGCGATTTAAGGCGACTTAAGGCGACTTAAGCAAAATTGGCAAAAATATCATTTCGACTTTAGGTGACTTAAGGCGACTTAAAGCGATTTTATTTGACTCAAGTGATAAAACTGAAAGTTAGCAAAGTCCATAAAATTCAAAAATATTCACAGAATCCCTCACAATAAACCAATATTACCTAATACATATATTATGATAATTATCTTGCTTACTATTGTATTGTTACAAGTCACCATAGTCTCAAGTATCCCAGTTTCAAACCATTTTAGCTAAAAATGGTTAGAGAATTACCACAACAGTTATTGTTCAATTATATAGTCCAAGCTAGTCAATAAATAGCTAGGAATCAACATGGTGACTGGTATATGCCTAAAGTAATTATATCAAAATACAAAGCAACATCTAACAATACTATAAAAATATGTAAATAGTGACATAACTTTTAAGTTTAAGAAAATAGAGATTATTTACAGAAAACTAATTAATTTTCCACAAAATAATTAAAGTTACACACGATTCTTTGCCTGTGTTAAGTTTAATTATTTCACAAAGCTTTGTTGCTTTGGGGCTCTTACTTAGTGTAGAAGACACAGTTGGCGTACAACAATAGAAAACAAAAGGACAAAAAAAACAATGAACAAAATAGGTTAGTGAGGAGTTCTATTGTGATGTGTCCTGTGCTATCCTGTGTCTTCTATACCAAGGAGCCTTCACAATTAATTTTACCAAGGTAACAATTTTTATAATTATTTTTATTATTATAATTATTATTATAAAAATTGTTACTTTGGTAAAATTGTCTCCAATATATTTGGTACTTGTATTGTCGATTTTGGCATGGAAGTTAGGCAAATCACATGCCTTTCCAACAGCCTGCATAGTTCATTGTTCCTTTTCTGGGACCCAACCAATTTGTTGTTCTCCTGCCCTTGTCAGAGAAAACACCCCTATACCATTTTGCCAACCACGTTGGTCCTTGGTAAGAAGACTTCCTTTCCTGTCTTCCCAACCACTTTCTGGCTCCATAAAACTTTGACGTCTCACTTACAGAGAACCGAATTTTGTTGGAAGACCTATACTTCCGCTGATTGGAACACCAAAACCAAGTTCCAAGTTTTGACTTGGTTCAGCCCCGCAGCGTTTGACCTACAAAAAATGAAATAACACTTAAGTTTAAAGTTTTGTGTTTGGGCTTGTATAAACAGTATTAAGCTGCATTTATTTAGTCAGCAGAAACTAACTACAAGTATCAGGCTGACTTTGACACAAGAATTATACAATAGAGCTAATTAAAATACCTTGCAGCCGTCCAGAAATTATTGAGTCACAACGAAATTGAACAAACTGATGCTTGCACTACGAACCCTACCTTCCGCCATTTTAATTCTCCCAATAACCTTTGCGCCGCTATCCTAGTTTCCATGCTTCGAAGTGAGGAGCCGGACACCTCGCGAGTTTCCCTTCTTTCCGCCCGTACCGCAACCGTACCGCGGAAAATTCGAGCTCTCCCGCCAAGTACGGCCATACTACCTGCTATAGCGAAAAAAAATATTTACTTTACCTCGAATTGTGTCGCCGGGACGATTTCTCTTTCCACAATACAAGCAGGTAGCCAGTTAATAGAAAGAAGGTGGACTGTCTCTGTGGGTGTTGACTCCAGCATGATAATCTACTCCACGAGGGAAAAGCACGTGAGTACGAGTGGTCTCGTGTGTACTTCAGTCCAAACAAACTAAGTCACGTGCTCAAATGTTGGACCGGCGGCCATGTTTGCTGCTGAAAGTTTTTCTCGGAATAGGAGAGGTTCATTCATCTATGTTGAAGATCAAACTAACGATATATACGAAAAACTGTCAAAGCCTTATGTTAGATAGATATTTATGCCTTTAGTAGGTTCGTTGAGTTGCAAAGTTAGAACATGCGCAATTGGTCGACTACGGTGGTGGAAGCTTGTAGTGCAGGTTTATGCTGGAGAAATGGCTCATTTTTGTCACTCTGCTCTGGGTAAGTAAAGTGTCTAAACTTCAGCTTCAGTTCAGTTCAACTGACTTTGGATTACCGCATTTGTACTACTCAATGTAAAAGTAATTATAATAATAATATAATAATAAAGAAGTTTAGTTCCAACATCATCGCAGTTAATCTGAATTACAATGTGGTTACACTTGTACAACTATAAAATTTACATAAAGTTGATCAAAAGAGGGACTGGGTTACAATAAGTTGCAATAAGATTTATACTGGCAAAAATGTAGCTTTTCTCCAGAATACCTTTCTATTTATTTTTTTTTTTACTTTGATGACCCAGAACTGTAAGTTTGATCTGATTCAGTAATATAAATAAATTATTGCAGCCACAGTCATTTGCTTTTTTTGCCATCAATCATATTTTTATTCATTTCCTGGAGATAACACACAGTGTCAACCTTTTGATCAACTCACAATGAAATACAAAACAAAAATGAAGTAGGAGAATACATTGTCAGAGACATTTCCTAATTCAGTATTGTTTGCCGGAATTAATCATGCTATTTAACACATGGTGGTTTGACAGGTGCACAACTGTTATAACATGTGGTTTCCATGTATGTGAAAGCCATTGCCTACCTCATATCAACTCGTACTCCATTGCAGGGTTTCCCCCACCCCCCAACCACCTCCTAGTTTTACATCTGGGAGAGGGGGAAAGGGCATTGTGAGAGTACAGTATCTTACCCAAGAACACAATGGGTGATCCCTACTACGGGACAAAATAGAACTTCTTAATTATTTGGCTATCATGCCCCCTCCTCTGATCCTTATGACTGGAGCTGAGTTTACCTATTGTCCAGCTTAATATCCTCCTTATGGGTACAATTTAAAAGGAGGGAACCCTTATAACATTGTGTAACCAGTATTGACCTAAGGTGACTTAGGCGACTTAAGGCGACTTTAGGCGACTTAAGGTCCCAGAGTAGGCCTTACCCGAACAGATACATTCGTAAACAACAGAAACATACTATCTAACCTTTTTGCTCTTGTTGCTCAGACGTTATGAGTTCGTGCTGGGATCCTACTTGGTTCACGATAACGAGCTTCTGAACATGCTTTTTACTGATCAAGGCGAAGAGTCCATAGCCCCGGTTGATAGCTAGCCCCTTTGGCATATTAAACATGATTCTTAATGAATTCACTAAGATTTTCCTCGGCCTTCCCTCAAGTCAAATTTCAGACGCAGTTACTGCATTAAACAAGGATCTTTCGGAAATAGCAAGGTGGTGTTCTTGGTTATCGGAGTACCGCAGTTAACGAGAAGTCTACCATCTATTCCACCGGTTAAATTGTTGGGAAAGGAGATTAAACCTGTAACTGTGGCCAAGGACCTGGGTGTGATTTTTGACTCTACCCTAAGTTTTAATGAGCATGTGACCAAAACAGTCTCCGATTGTATGCATAGGTTAATTAGGATCAACAGAATTAAGCACCTTCTTGATAGAAAGACGCTACTTTCGCTAATTAACGCTTTTCTTTTCAGTAAATTATTTTACTGTTCCTTCGTATGGAGCAATACATCCAAAACAAATATAAAAAGACTACAGTTGGTTCAGAACTTTGCCGGCAGGATAGTCCTTGGCCTCAGAAAGTATGATCGCATTTCTGATGGATTGGAGTCGCTGAAATGGCTTCCTATTGCCGATAAACTTTTTTTAAATGATTCTGTTATGGTTCATAAGTGCTTAAATGGACGGGCGCCAGACTACCTCAGTCAAAAATTTACAAGGAGACTAGATATACGTAACAGAAATACACGAAATAAAAAAGATCTGAATCTACCGAGATGCCGGCTAAAAACTGGGCAGCGAACGTTCGCCTACAGAGGCGCTGCATGTTGGAACAGTCTCCCCAAACACCTTGAGGAAGTAGCGGACGGTAGAATTTTTAAGAAGAGATTTGTCAATATGCTTTTAGCCTGAATTTTGTTCTGTTTTCGTTTTATTTTAATTAGCTAATAATTTAGTTCTATTCTTTCTGTATATTTGTTAGTCTTAGTTAGTATATTGTGGCTGAAAAGCCCTGGGAAGGGAGCTTCAATAAATTGTATGTATGTATGCATACATGCTATGTATTTATGTATGTATGTATGTATGTATGTATGTATGTGTGTATGTATGTATGTATGTATGTATGTATGTACTCCAAGCGTTCGCTCGTAAATTGTTGATCTCTCGTAAGCCGTGCTTACTGACCCTTTCCGAAAACGTGTAACGACCTTTAGTGTTGGTCTACCACAAACGATGTGTTCGTTTGTATGTGATTTCATCGCCCTAAAAATCATGAAATCCGACCTAGTAGCTTTTTCACGACGACAACTGCTGTAAATTCCATGTGTCGTACGTTGCATTAGTCACGCATGCGCTGTAGAGACCAGACCGCGATTTGTGACTGAACGAGGAAAAAAAAAACCGAAATTTAAACCCAGGCCTCACTGCCTGGGTAATAATTTTAACAACAAAACTCATGAAATTGGAAATTAAAACTGTCTAAATACACATCCAATACTAAATACTGTTCCGTAAACAGTTTTCGGTGGATAGCTCTTTACCTACGTTTTGCTCCAATTCAATGACAAATTTGCTTTGCCAACAATTCAGACTCAAGCATAGCGATTTCCTTAATACGTAAGTCCAGCGCTTCGAAACCTAATGTAAATCAGATAATATCTGAACGAGCCTCCCGAAGGAATGGAGACCCTCAATGTTCCCCGAGGCGAAGCCGAGGGGAACACTGAGGGTCTCGGGGAAACAAAACTCACTGTTTCCCGAGGGGCCAGTCATTAAGTGCTTATTGTTTCATTTGAGAAGCCATATAAAAAACTCGTGCTTCGTGTTTCACCAGGGGTTCCAAACGCCTCGAAACAATAAAAGCACTCGGCTTTCGGCCTCGTGCTTTCATGCGAAATACTGAATTCAAAACTATAAACTCTTTCAATAAAATCAACTTGCATCTCTGCAGTATTATCATTGTGTCGCTCTGAAATCAATGGCCCATCCACAAGAATGCAGCTTTGTCAGTGTAAAGCCATGACTACGTCATCGCTTAAAAATAGTTGGAAAACCATTGATTCAGTGGCTAGATTCAGTCAACAAATCGTGATGTTATAGGAGATTGATAAAGAACACACATCTCTAAGTTTAAGTCTATGTGTTTTCCCAGACTGCAGATATTCGTCAAAATATTTTGCACAAATTTACAGAGCCCACTATGGTGTACCTCTATTGGTACACCAACATGTCCAACACGGCGGTCGGAAAATAGCGTAAACATCTGGAACTTACTTTGGCTATCTAGGCGACTGATTATCTGAACTGATTAAGTAAACATTTAAATAAGCACTTTTCCTAATACTTTAACTTCTAAAAAAGCTAGATATCACGAGATAAGTATATATTTTTCGACAACTGATATGTCGCGCACCACCGTAACTCCATAACTGAAGTAACTGAAATTCAAAATGTGCTCCTGTTTTCAGAAGAAGCAAGCCATTGAGCTGAGAAGTTGTTAATCCATATAAATTTACCCTCTCCTATCCCTGATGAGAATAACATCTTTTGTGATTTGTGGGAGTTTAGAAAATGATGACGTCATTTGCAACCAAGAATAATTGTTTCCGACTGGTATTGTGTAATTGTAATAGTTGATTTAAAAGCCAATTTGTTCTGCAAGTCATTACGAATTCATCAAAGAACAAGGAAGTTTTACCAAGAGAAAATGGTTTTACTCATTCTTGTAAGTCCTTTCGACAGACACCTACCCCATCTCCCCTAGGCCCTGCCCCCCCCCCCAGTTCACAGGGCTAATTTGGGTTCTAGGAGACCGAAGTAAAACTTAATACCCTTCTGTCTCAAAACAAGTAGACAGATCATCAATACTTCAAGCACGATCACATCTCCATAACGTTTTGACCGAATCTTGTGAAATTTTCAAGATTGGCGGACAACACAATTATTAAGACCGCAAATTTAATTTATAAAAGTGTTTGTTTGTTTTTTTATTCAGTCAATATAGTTAATATTTGTTCATATTAGTTAACATAAGTAAATTTTTTCCATTTTTGAGAGAAAAAAAAACACTCAAAACACTATTTTCATAGGTTTGTCACGTGGTCAACTTACTTAAAACTAATTTCACGCTTCTCAAACCATTCATTGGTACGTTGTCGTGTCCATAATGAATCCTTCGTTTTAATACTTAGAGGCTAGTTATTCATTAACTATTGTGTCAAGTGACCTATAAAAGCTCAATTTTGAAGTTAAACTGCGAGGTCCTTTAACTTGGTGCCAAAACTGTCCCACAGAGTTACTTTAGAAAAGAAGTCAAATTTACGGTGCAAGACCACCTTAATTAAATATAACCTAGAAACAAAGATGTGTTTTCTGTGATCCCAGGTTGTAAACACTCCCAGCATTCATGGCAAGGTGCCCAATCAAGGCTGCGAGTGACTGTGACGTCAAGGCACCTGCAGAAGAAACACTGGGTTTTGATGACGACACTTAAAGAGGTGAGGAGAAATGTCTAAAGAAGATTGATTGAATGAAATTTTACTAACATTAGTGTTACAGTTCAACGTTTCTAGGCTCGCCGATGCTGTTACGTAATTACTGTTGTTAATTTCGACAGAACGTATCCATACGTTTACGTAGCTGTGTATTATATTTATTCTTATGTTTATTGAATTTTTATGTTTTTTTCTTTTTAATTGGAAATGTCCAGCTTTCTGGCAGTAACATTAAATTTTTTGTTCAGTCCAGCACCTCTTCGTTAACCTTTTTAACTTTTGATTCAATTCAGTTTTTCTCGGTTGTTTTCTTAATGGAAACATTTTTTGACAAACTTTGTCCCCTGCAAGTTTCACCTTGGAATTATGACGGCAGAAAGAGATCTTGCACCCCTCCTGTACGTTGATAAAACACCAAAGACCAAACAAATCCCTACGCATGAATGGGTCTTAACTAATTTCAGGTTCTTATTCCTCGTCTCTTTAGCCCTACAACAAAGAGAGATTAACTTCACTTATATCAGATATATAGGTGTCCCTACACGACCATTTCATAGCACCAATAGACCAATAGACCACTTTTAATATATTAGAATTCAGCTTGATTTTGGAGGCCTAGAGGACAAAAACAAAAGAAAAGAATAAACATTGTCATTCAATTTCCTTTGTTTTTGTTTTCAAAGGCCTGGTTTTTCGTCGCATTTCTGCCGTTTCGAGGTCAATTCAATTACATGTGATGTATATATGAAATAATTCATATTTGAACTGCGGTTATAGATGCAAGTGAAGTATGATCCTCGCAGTAAATTTTCCAATTTAAGCAACTGGAAAGAAGAAGCCTGAAAAAAATCAGGGCTTCAACGGGATTCGAACCCATG
>CM042753.1:6656973-6674892 GCA_022496165.2 Catalaphyllia jardinei | reverse complement strand
TCAACAAATTGACCTTGCTCCCAATGTGTGGCTTCATAGCTCAGTTGGTAGAGCATCGCACCGGTATCGCGGAGGTCATGGGTTCGAATCCCGTTGAAGCCCTGATTTTTTTTTCAGGCTTCTTCTTTCCAATTGCTTAAATTGGAAAAATTTACTGCGATGATCACTCTTCACTTTCCTCTACAACCGCAGTACAAATATGAATTATTTCATAAATACTTCACAAAATCAACATTGTCGGGTATGTTGCAATTTATTCAGTACGGGGACCAAGCAACTGGCCCCGGTTGTTCGAAGGATGGATAACGCTATCCACCGGATAAATCGCTATCCAGTAAATAGCGTTAACAAAACAAACCATGCTATCCACTGGATAGTGATTTATCCAGTGGATAGCGTTATCCAGAACACCGGGGCCTGATCCGACATTCCGACGAAGGACATAAAGAACTTAAAGGACTTTTAAGAACTTTAAATTTCGCTAATAGCGAAGATATTTGTTTACAAACATTGCTTTTGTTATTTAAATGCTGGAAGTGTTAAACAAAAGAACTCTTTGTTTCACCAGCCAATAGTTCTCTGGTTGGCATATCAATAACAATAGGTGACGTCACTGATATCTTTGCTATGGAACGAGAGCTAGAAGGCTGACGATGCAGCAGTATGTGTTTCAATACGTTCAGGTTGCATTGGGTCGAGAAGGGGCAAGTTCCTGAAGTTCTGTCGAATTCAATTCGTTGAATTTCAAGACTCTTTTAGGAGCATCAGATTTCCGCGATTTTCCAACCATCAACCGCAGGAGCCCATCACCAGGAGCCTGCAGCTACTCCATATTCCTGTCACAGTGTTTTCACAGACCGATCTATTTTTAGTTTGAATTTATCTCGAATTCAGATCTGCACAGGAACCTCAGTGACCAATTGCAATCACAAGCACGGACTTATGTTGACATGTCGACATCATATCGACATGTTCACGTGGGGCCGCATTGTTTCATCCTTACTGCGAAGCGTGCTCATGCTCATGCCGTTGCATTGGCTAATTATGGAAGTTGCTGGCTCCTAGTGATTGGCTCCTGTCAGCCGATAGTTCCTCGACAGAAACACTCTATTGTTCAAATAGATAGGGAGTAGCGTAGCCAATAAGAGTACGGCATTCGTGATAAAATGCTAGTAGATTTACAGTAAAACTCGATAGAAACACGGTGCATGGTTACTATTTCTTAATTATATGTCATGTTTCATATATCAATCGAAAATGTTACATGTCAACAATATTCAAATCAATTCTGTCTCATTAGCAAAAGCAGAGGCTCACAAGAATGAAGGCAATGACGAATACAGAAAAAAAGACTTCAACAACGCAGTTTACTTCTACACGAAGGGAATTGACGTTAATTGCAAGGATAAAGAGTTGAAGGCCAAACTGTACTGTAAGAGAGCGATTGCATATTATTACTTGGGTGAGAATTTTTAACTTTCTCGGACTTTTTTTTTGTGGCCCGTTAACTGCATCCAGAGAGTTTTATTGCACTTGAGTCTAAATTTTTCATTGAAATAAACTTTAAATTTGTCTAAAATCAATGCCGTAAAGAGAGAGTTTTTAAAACGTTCATAGAGAAAAGATAGTTCAAATATTATATTACAAACATTTTGTCAAGTTCTTCAGACCAGAACCAAGGGCAAGTTTACTGAATGTTAACATTAGCTGCAGTTAACACCTTATGTCTGAAAGCTTTTTTCCGCAGGTATGACGTCACTTCTACATATATTAAAACAATTGTCTTTAGATATGAGAAAATGAGGGGACAGAGAAGGAGGCTCCCGGTCCAGCTCTTGGGATATGTCAAGTCTACGGAAGTTATTTTTAGACGAGCAGAAGTCTGTCTTCCGGGACGTCCACATGCAGGCAAACCTCGGTCCGATATTTGAAAGAAAAGCAAGGATTTCATGTTATGGCGGAACCTGAGAGCGAGGCAAGACTGCATGCAGACGTCTCGGAAAACAGACTTCCGCCAGAAAAACGAGACTTCCGCTGAGTTAAAAATAACTTTCGTGGACATGACATATTCCGGCCAATGCCCTGAGCCTCCCTCTCTGTCCCGTCATTTTCTCTTGATATGACACAACCAAACAGTGCCAGCAAGAATGAGCCATATGGTTTTAGCCAGTCAGAAATGAGAAAGTAACACCAATGTAACCAGCTGTGATAAAATTATCCAAGTCGACTTTTTTTACAGGCAATTATAATGATTTACTTAATGACGCAAGGAAAGCCACTGAATTGCAACCAAGCTATTTGAAGGCAATTATACGAGGTATGATTTCTTTGAAAAAGTGTAATCTTTTTCTTCTGGACGGGGTGCTCTATTCACTACGACATATTCAGGACAGTGTATGCAAGACAAAGAATATCACTTACGGCTGTTGAAGAAAGAAATGTTTCTGTGTTTATTTAACTAGATTAGAGGCTCCAATCTATTCTAATAAACTCCAGCAGTGGAAGTGGAGTGGATATTAATGCTGAAAGCACAGGTAACCCAGGCTCTCTGTGTGAGTCACTTGACAGAACATTGGTAAATATGGAGAACATATGAGGCGAAATTTAGGTCTGGGAATTTGCTAGAAAAATGCAAATAAAAATCGATGAAACCTACCATGTGGCGAGTTGGTGTCCTTCGTTTTTCCCAAAACGAAGGTTTTGGGAAAAATAGTCTTCTTCACCTTTCCTTCATAGTAAAGTGGCTTCATGGTAAAGTGGCCACTTACTATGAAGGAAAGGTGAAGAAGACTATTTTTTCCCAAAACGTCGTGTACGCATTGAGGACAACACCAACTCGACACATGGTAAGTTTCATCGATTTTTATTCCATTTTCTAGCAAATTTCCAGACCTAAACTTCAGCTCATATGTTCCCTATATTTACCCTTGTTATGTCACGTGACTCACACAGTGAGCCTTTGTTACCTATGCTGAAAGCTGGCAATGTCTGCCTGAATAAAATGTAGTTAGCGCCCAGCAATATCGACCATAGCGTTTCAATTTTCAAACCTCGAAAAAGTACTTATGGTTGCCCAACACCTGAGATGTCGGGGCCCTTGAAAGTTTTACAGAACTTTGTGCTTGTGCACAATCACTTCACAGTGTTTCAAAGGTACACCAGATTACACACTGTGAAAACTGAATTTTCTTGCAATGTTCCCCACAGACGCAGCACCACAGTTTCTTTAGAAACTTACCCCTTGGAACATATGAATGTGCCGATAAATACTTTTTCGTTATTTTTTACTACTAGGAGCGAGTGCCTGTGTTGAGCTGAATCGCTTTAAAGAACCCATCACGTGGTGTGATAAGGGACTAGCTGTATCCTTCATTACCTCGTCTGATTGTAGATGATCTATTTTTGTTTCTACATTGATCACTAACGCCCAGTCATACAAAGTCACAAAAAAGCGAGCCGTTACTACTGTTCCAATTTGGCTTATTCCTTTTGACAAAGAGAGAGGAGGCTATTCAAACGGAGGAAAGGTGGTTATGAAACAGGGTGTAAAAGAGAGACGGAATCCTAAAATAATTGTTAAAGGTGATCTCCGAAATTGGCTAGTAATTGTACCTAACCTAGAATCCAAAGGAAATTGTCCTCCTGATTTTAGGATTATGGTTTCTCCTAATCAATTTTCACAGGCAAAACAAGAGCCACATTTTTAAATCAAGCTCAATTGTAAAGGCCCTCAAATACTAGTTTCTATGCATACAAAATAATGTCTATCTCTTGTCAGACTAATTGATCAGAATAAGGTGCCGACATGCATGACATGTTATATATCTTGATTTCAAGAAGATTGACAAAACGAACCAAAGTTTGCTGGAAGTAAGGACTAAAGCTGTGAATGAACAAAACAAGCTACAAAAATCATGCAGAGACAAGATCAAGGGTCATTCAAAAACTCAAACTGTAAGAAACGCGGTGAGTTCAATGATCGCTGTATGAAACTATTCAAAATGTTATGATCACATTGGGCAAAACCTATCAGCCCAACGACGGTGAAATGAATCCTTCAGCATGAGCCCGAGGATCACCTTTCTTCGAGGAAAACTAGTTCTTCCTTGTGTGGGAAACCTGCAGACTGTTACAAGTCAATCGCACAACAGCATCGGAGCAGAACGTTATATATAGTTGTGAAGTAACAGGAACAGATTCCTCTCAGATTGACATTGTGTAACAGCGTAATCAAGTGCGTGTTCCTGTAGATGCTGCAATTTTGCCCTGTATTTTGTTAGAAATCATAGTAACCAGAAATCCTACATAAGAAACCGTAGACGATCATATTTCTCATCACAAAGTGGCAAATTAAACATGCTCACAGTTTATCTGTCACAAAAATAAAGAAATGTTTCCCGTCACAAAGAAATGGATAAACATAGGGGAAAAACATTGAATTTTTTTCAACCAGATTTCAACAAACTTCTCTTTCAGGCCAAGAAAGAGAGAAACAAGAAAGGTACGCTCGTCTTGGCACTATGTTTTCCCAAAGAGGCGAATTTAAAAAGGCTATAGAGTACCACGAACTATGCCTTTCTATTTCTAAAGAACTGGGAGACAAGGAGGATGAACGAATCGCTTATAGCAGTCTTGGCATTGCGTTCTGCATCACATTCTACATCTTAGAATGGCTAAGGAAGCCGGAAACAAGGCTGAGGAAGGGAGTGCCTATTGCAATATTGGTCATGCTTTCCATGGACTTAGTGATTTCAAAAACGCTGACAAATACCACAGCCTTGATCTTGTTATTGCTAAAGAAATAAGAAGCAAGGACGGATGCAGAAGCGCGCGCGTATGGAAATCTTGGCAATGCATATTATGCCATTGGTGATTTCAGAAAAGGTATCGAATACCACCATCAACGTCTTGCTACTGTTAAAGAACTCGGAAACAAGCCATCATGGGAAGGAGATGCGTACGGGGATCTCGGCATCGGTTTTATCAATCTCGGAAATTTCGAAAAAGTCATGGATTACTATAATCGCCATCTTAGTATTTCCAGGGAGGTGAGAGACAAGGACATGGAGGGACGTGCCAGCCACAACCTTGGCAATGCTTATTACCATCTCGGGAACGTAAGAAAATCTATTGAATATTACAATCTGCGTCTTCGTATTGCCATAGAACTAGGAAACAAATATGATGAAGCATCGGCATATGGCGCTCTTGGTAGTGCTTTTTACAAGCTCGGTGACTTCAAAAAAGCTATAGACAACTTTCTGCT
This sequence comes from Catalaphyllia jardinei, assembly GCA_022496165.2. Taxonomy (NCBI): domain Eukaryota; kingdom Metazoa; phylum Cnidaria; class Anthozoa; order Scleractinia; family Caryophylliidae; genus Catalaphyllia; species Catalaphyllia jardinei. The sequence continues at coordinate 6,669,626 of CM042753.1, read as the reverse complement.
AAATCTTAGCACTGCCGAAGTGTCAGGAAACAAAGTTGTGAATGGACTAATGCATTGCAACCTTGGCAATGCATTTTTCAGTCTCGGTGATTATAAGAAAGCCGAAGAACACCACAATAAAGACCTTGCCATCAGCAAAGAAATGCAAGACAGGGCTGGGGAAGGACGTGCCTATGGCAACCTTGCCAATGATTTTTCCCGACTCGGTGAATTAAACATGGCCGTCGATTACCACAAGCTACATCTTGATATTGCTAAAGAAGTAGGTGATAAGACCGGAGAGGGACGTGCACACGACAATCTTGGCATTGTTTACCAAAGGCTCCATAGGTTCAAGGAAGCCATGGAACACCACAGGCTAGCTCTTCGTCTTGCCAAAGAAGCCGGAGAAAAGGCTGCTGAAGGACGTGCCACTGGCAATCTTGGAGGAGCTTTTGAAGGGCTAGGTCACGTAGACAAAGCCATAATCTACTACAAGGTCTTTCTTGGTATTGCCAAAGAAGTGGGAGACAAAGATATGGAAGGTCATGCCCATCAAGTACTCGGTAACAGCCTTGAATCCCAGGGTCATTTATCTGAAGCACGAGAATGTTACCATTGTAGTGTAAGATTGTACAATGACGTGAGAAGTCTTCTCCGGTCAAAAGACGAGTGGAAAATTAACTTTAGAGATAAAAATCATTTTGCTTACAACGCCTTATGGCGAAATCTATTGAAAGAAGATAAAGTTGTTGAAGCTTTGTTTGCTGCTGAGGAAGGACGAGCCCAAGCTCTAACTGATCTTATGGAATGTCAATATGGCGTTCCTGCAAGTCAGTCCAAGACCCGAAGACAAGAGTCGACGGATTTTGAAATGTTGCAGTGCATTCCTTCAACCACAGGTTTTCAGGCTATTGACAAAGACACGATCACCAGCTGGGTCATCGTGGAGGGAAAACCCGAGGCTGTTGGACGGAAAGTATTCGCTCATGATGCTACTGCATTTTTTCGGAACTTAGTACAAATTGCTTACACTAACATTGGTGTTCGTGCTGATGTCAGTTGCGAGGACCGTTCCATGGATGCGTTAAGAGAGGAACCCCTCCTTGATGAGGAAACCTTCTTACACGCGTCTACACCTCAAGAGAGTACTCTGAACACCTTGTATAAAATCACAATCAGGCCCATTTCAAACCTGATTCAAGGAAGTGAACTAATCATTGCCCCAGATGGTCCACTGTGGCTTGCTCCTTATGCTGCATTCAAGGACTCTGATTCCAAGTACCTCTGTGAATCGTTTAGAATCCGACTGATTCCCTCGCTGATGAGTTTGAAAATGATTGCTGATTGTCCTGAAGAATACCACTGTAGGAGCGGTGCATTACTGGTGGGAGATCCGTGGGTGGCAGAAGTCACCAATAGCAAGGGTCAGAAACTCCTAGAGCAGCTCAAGTTTGCCAAAATGTAAGTGGAAATGATTGGGAAGATTCTCAATGTAGCACCACTGATTGGAAAAAAGGCTACAAAAGCTGAAGTGATACGACGAATGAGTTCGGTTGCTCTTGTACACATTGCAGCGCATGGCTGCATGGAGACCAGTGAAATTGCCCTTACTCCAGACCCAAAACGAGCAACGCGTATCCCGAAGAAGGAAGATTATTTCTTAACAGTGGCAGATGTGCTGGGTGCTCAATTGAGGGCGAGACTGGTTGTGCTTAGTTGCTGTCACAGTGGCCGAGGCGAGATCAAGGCTGAAGGCGTGGTCGGCATTGCACGTGCTTTTATGGGTGCTGGTGCTCGTTCTGTTCTGGTGTCACTCTGGGCGATCGATGACGAAGCCACGCTGGAGTTTATGAGAAGTTTCTACCATCACCTGGTGGAAGGGAGAAGTGCAAGCGAGTCCCTGAACCTAGCCATGAAAAGCCTGAGAGAATCAGACAAGTACAGTGATGAGAAATACTGGGCGCCTTTTGTACTTATTGGAGATGATGTCACTCTAGAATTTGGTACAAAGAAATAAAACCCACATCGTGAGTGGAAACTGTCTAATTGACCTACAAGTGCACAGGGAAAAGATGTTTCTGTCCAGTTCATTGCGAGAAAAGCGTAACTGACGTGAAACATGTCAATAATTTTGAGCAGCTTACTGTACTGTGATTATATCTTTGGGAAAAAGCAAATTTTTCAGATGTAGGAATTGTAAGCATTATTAGATAAAGATTAGAGGATATTGATGGTGGTGGTTCAGCCAGATGAATAATGACATAACGAAAGATCGCAAGCAAAGCAACAAAATGCGAACCTACCGTAAAGTCAAAACAATAGGTAATTACAGATGCGAGGATTACCTTCACCAGGTCCGCAGAACTAGAACAGCCACAGAAGCGCGCCATGCAAATTATTTTCCAGTTTGTACCATACAGCGACGCATTACATCAAGCCAACTTGGAGACACTCTCCCGACGCAGGTAGTCTATCACAACTAAGCTTTTTTATTCCATTACTTATAACTCAGACCATAAATTGCATAAGCTCTTGCCACCTTGTAACAATTGTGAATCTAATTTAAGACGAAAGAGGAATTTTATTGTCCCTCTGGCGAAGACGAAGAGACTTAGAACACTTGTTTATATAGCAATTGTAATTAAATTTTTAGCTACATAAGTGTACACTTTTATTATATTTTTATTACATTTCATTATTGTACGTAACGATTAATCTATTCAGCTTTTGGCTGCGATTTTTATCTGAATAAACTATCTATCTATCGATCGATCGATCGATTGATCTATCTATCTATCTATCAGGTCACCGACATCCGGCACAGAACCATCATGAGAAACCTGGACTTAGTAATCATAGATTGGCAATGGAAACAGGGCGTTACATGAGACAAGAGACCATGATCTAAGAGAACACATCCCCCATACACGGGCCTCTTCCCATGACAATCTTTTTCAATCTAACTTTAGCGCGTGGTCAAGCTGCGAGGCTATTTTAGAAAACACACCTGGTTGGCCAATTTAAATGACGTGATAACATTAAGCACTTAATGACTGGCCCCTCGGGAAACAGTGAGTTTTGTTTTCCCGAGACCCTCAACGTTTCCCGAGGCGAATTGAGGTTGAGGGGAAACAAAACTCACTGTTTCCCGAGGGACCAGTCATTGTTATACCTCCCAACTCAAAAATAGAAAAAATCCGAAAAAAGTGATTTGCGACACGCTATTGCATACACTGGCTGCGCTCGCAAAATTGAGCGGCTGCCAAAACCAACCTGTCCTATCGAAAAATCACGATAACAGTCTTTGAGGTCAAGTGAAGTATGATCATCGCAGTAAATTTTCAAATTTAAGCAATTGGAAAGAAGAAGCCTGAAAAAAAAAATCAGGGTTTTAACGGGATTCGAACCCATGACCTCCGCGATACCGGTGCGATGCTCTACCAACTGAGCTATGAAGCCACACATCGGGAGCAAGGTCAATTTATTGAGTTCATATCTCCCGTAAGGAGTGAAATGATGTAAAGTGTATATGAAATAATTCATATTTGAACTGATGATCATCGCAGTAAAAAATTTACTGCGATGATCATACTTCACTTGCATCTTGTATCGGCTGGTTCACAAATTTCCGTGGTTTGAAGGTGCACAACGTGATCACGTGCGAGTCCAAAGTTCAAGTTGTTGTTTCCCTAGGGAGGTAATGAGTTTAATTCACCCTCGGGAGTTAGAGAGATTTAACCCACGGCACGTGACGCGTTCCCCTCCAATCAGAAAACGTATTTGAGTTGGGAGGTATAACAATGAGGTTTAATTTTAACAGTTAATCAAATATGCAAAAAAACTTGCGCCGGGATTTTCGAAGCGCATTTCGTAAGGTCAGAGGAAGAATAATTCTAACCGTCTGGCGCTTTGAAAGAGCTTTAAAAAGAGACCTTTTTCTCTTTAGGCCGTTCAGTACTTTTCGAGAAACGACTTAAGAGCGTGTTAGAAACGCAATTCTTGTCAGCAGCTAGGGCGCCGAATAGACTCCTAATGTGAGCCAATCATGCAGAGAAACAACAAGACTAATTTCCGAGGTAAAAATCAGGATAAACACATAGAAGATATTTTTCCTACACAACACTTTCAAAAGGCTTTCCAGGTAGGTCTCTCTCGATCCAAACAATGTTTTAGTTTCAGAGAAGCATTTTTTTCGTCGCGGACATCCAACATTGGTAAATATTACACAGCAATTTCAAAATTAAATCATAGGTAACCCAGGCCACTTTATTATGAAGGAAAGGTCGCGCGATGAAGACTATTTTTCCCCAAAAAATACGTGTACGTACTAAGATGGCTCGATCGGATTTTTCAGTCACGATACCGTTCAACTTTGAGCGACTAGAGCACCACCATTATCAATCCAACAGAAAAACAAACGTTAGTGGTGTGCTAGAAAAAGATGAAAGTTTCAATTGGGGTACATTTCACCAAGATCTGAGCTACCATAGCAACGAAATAACGCCATGCTCTATTTTACATAAGACCGAATAACTTGCCACCAGACATAATTTTGGAAATACGACGTCGGGATCTCGGACTTGACATAGTTGTCTAAACGATAGCAAAATTGTAAAAAAATCTATAAGGATTTTCGAGAAAATTACGAGTGAAGTTTCAAGGTGTCAAAATGCAATAAAAACAAAGTTGTTTTAACTGTTATTGCAAACTTTGTCTACAAGACTTGACTAAGTGGCATTCTGGTCTTAGACGAATCTTCTAACACATAATTACCTCGGGTGAAAATCTGGGTGGAAATTAAAAACCACTCGATGATTTCTTTTTATACTCGGCCCTCAATGAGATTAATCCATATTTAACGTAATACCGGAGTTTCAAATAAATTGAAACATTAAAAGGCTTTTAATTGTCAGCGTCAACACAGGAAAATATTGCGCTTATTTTCACTCATGTTCTTTGTGTTCTTCATTATAATTTTCTTTTGTCTCAAATCACCATGCCATTGTACATTTCTGTATATCATGAATTCATAAAATGCGCGATTACTTTCCGGCGACTTTCCCGAGGCATACTAAAATATCCCGAGCTAGAACTACAATAACAATAAATGTTATTGTAGTGCTAGCTCGGGATATTTTAGCATGCTTCGGAAATTTTAAATGGTGGGTGGGTGTGTGGGAGCGTGGGTGGGTGGGTGGGTGGGTATGGGTGTGTGTGTTTATACCAAACGGGTTCGCCCCCTTTACCTTACATCCCACAAGCCAGCAGAAATTTATCATCTATGAAAAACCAAAGGAAACATCGATGAGCGATTTCATCAGAGCTTTTCTTCGCTTAGCTTTCCCTTTAATTAAGTCATGTTATCCAGTACCTTTTGACATGTAAATACTTTTTATCCAGACATCATCGAAGATACAGTTTCGTGCTGTCATGCTTACTTGTTGTTGGGCAATTTTTAAGATAAGATGAAATTAACATGTGAGTACCACCCAGAACAAAATTTAAATAAAAGAGTTTTGGTACTGGGAAGAAGGTTATATTTTGGTCTTTTTTATTATTATTAACCCTGGAGGGGACTTCCATATCAAAAGAACGAGGCTGCTTGTCGGAAATTTTGAAACGAACCCCTAAGAGGTACCAAGGGCCTTTTTCGTGGGTGTGGCTTGAAGTGTTTTTCACTTTTAAGAGATACCAATTCTAAAGCAACACAATATCTCCTAAATCAGTTTAATATCAGTCAATGTTGCCCATCAACCCGAAATGACCGTTGGTTCAATTTAAAGGAACAGTGTCACGAGGATTTTGCTGTTTTAGGTCACTTCTGTGCTAAAATCATTACTTTGAGGTTTTAATCATAAACAAAATGCTTCTGCAAAGCTACGACGAAGATATCAAATGAATTTTTTCAGAGAGGGCTAACCATTACAAATTTCTTGAGGATTTTTGGAACACGTAGCATCAAAACTTGAAAACATTGGCGATTTTTTTCAAATTTCAATCCATTTCCATCCATGCCATCCGTAGCGACAGGCGACAAGAAACAGTTTCAGTACCTTCAAATTGTATTCAATAACAAAACTAGATCATTAGTTTTGGAGTTCAATTGTTTCGAAGACACTTAGCTTGTTATAAAGTTGGCAAATAGGGTGTTTACGTATTTATCTGATAACTCTGTCGACGATACAGCGCCAATACCCTAGAGGGTATAAAGTTTATTGTACCACATGCCTCTATGATAAACACTCTACAAACACGCGTTCGAGTAGGACCTCATTTATTGATCAGTAGCAAAGCAAGAAGACAACGACACGGAAAAAACGGGCTGTCACATGATCGCTTTGAATAAATCATGAAGCAGTTCTATTTTACACGATGATTCTCCTTCACAGTTTCTCTTAGAAGAGAAAAGATAAGATTTTTTTTTCAGGTGCTATTAATATCAACAAGGAAGTCCGCTATATTGATTGGAGGTATCAGTTTGGCTCACATGCAGTAGTGTTATTTGTAAGCATTATCTGTTTGTGTGTTGTAAGCAATAATGAGGGGGACATTGGGGGGGGGAGGGCCCGAACACCGCAATGTCGCAGAAAATGTCGACAAATACCGTAATACCGCAAAAAAAAATCGGTAAATATCGCAATACCGCATGAAATACCGAAATCACAAAAACTTGGTATATTATTAACATTATGCCCTCCAGCTGAAAAGACTTGCGTCAATTAGGATTTAGTTTTGTTAAGCAAATACTTTTCTTGTTAAATGTTTCATATTTTTTTTAAATTTTTAGTGAAGTCAAGTTTGACGAGAGAAAACTCAAATAATATACTCTTACCTTGATTGTACAACGGACTACAATTTTTCTCAAACCAAACTCAGTGCTCTGTTCCTCAGTCTTTATCAGGCAGGTAGTGTTTTGGTTACTGACCTTAATTTCATCCGTGCTATTCATTTCAATGTTGTCCTTACAGCGAATATTTGCACTGTAATTAGTCCGGCTCTCGAAAACTTGCCATCTCAATCAGTGGTACCTCGTTCTCGACTGAATTACAACGTCTTCTTTTTTCCTTGGGCCCTGTTTACAAGGCGCTAGGGTAGCCCTACTGCCAGGGTAACCCTAGCAAGAGGGTTAAAAGATAGCCCGGGTTTACCAGCAAAATTTACAGGTAGGGTAACCTTACTGCCCGAGACAACTTTGCGCTTGTTACGCTTCGGTTACTTTGTAAGTAAAGCACGAACAGATAACAAAACTGGAAAATACTTTATTCCAAAGCAAAAATATGACAAACTGTGAAAGAACTTGATGTTTTCGGGGTCATAATTCACTAATTTTGTCGGCAATGTGATCATATTTTGCTTTTTGGAGCCAAAATAGAGTTGTCTCGGGTAGGCGAGTTGTCCCTAGCAGAGCATTTACAAGGCGCTAGGGTTACCCTAGAGCCAGAGAAACTCTAGCTGACTGCAGGGTTACCCTAGCACTAGGGTAACCCTAGCTGCCTTGTAAATGCGTCGTTGAAAATAAGAAGAAAGTGTAAGTGTCAGGGTAACCCTCTCGCTAGGGTAACCCTAGCACTATGGTTACTCTACCTGCTTTTAAACAGGGCCTTACACGTCCATTTTGTTCTGCAAATCCACAGGGAATTTTGACAAGACGCAGACGTTTTCAGTTAAGTGGACCGACGTTTGTTTTTTTTTTTGGACCGACGATAGAAGTTTTATCGAATTCTGGTTTCTGGCTTTTTTCGTATTTCATTATTAAGACAAGAAACGTTGCAACACAGAAAACACACTGAAGTGCCGTGATGTTAGGTCACCACCCGCTGTCACTGATGCAATTTTGTATTTTTATAAGGACCTATAAGTCTTCAGGTCCTTCAGGCCCAAATACATTTTTTTTTCTTGAGTAGCCGTAACCGAGTCGCCTGATATCTTTCCTTATTCAACAAAATAAATGATTATTAAAGCGATGAACTCTACCAAATCGAGACCGTGCACCAAAGAGAAAAGTTGCCGAGCTTCCAATTTGTCCTTGCAACAATGAGTCTCCTCCGTTACTATCTTCGTCTGCAACCTCTTCGTCTTTGCTGCTGTAGAATTGCGAAGTCATCTTCGATTTCGTCGTCGTCCACTTCTTCGTTGTCTAGTCTTTCATCGTCTTGTCCAGAGGCGAACGTGATTGGCTTATCCGACGTGACACATTGCCGTTGGTGAATGAATTCAGGTAGCGTACCATGCTTTGCCATCGTTGTTTCATAACGAACTGTTCGTTGCCTCACAGCAGCTCCACAGTCAGCTTGTGACATTTGAGCGATGGGTAAAGGTTTTATGGTGGGCACGCTGGTTAACGGTAATGTCTCTTCTGGCTTAGGATACCATGACCTTCTGCTGGTATGGTAATATGCCGCCCATTCAGTAGTTCTCTTAACGAGATCGATTCCTTTATCGTCAGCCCAAACGATCGGCAGTACTCAAGCATACAGCTTAACAAATTTGTGGCCTTGTAATCAAATTCACTTACGTTGGCCTCTCTAAACTTGACCAGCCGTTTCTCTTGCGTGTTGACTTGGCACCTAAACTTGTTTTTCTTACGATAATTCCCCCCCCCCCCCAACCCCTTGCCCTTCTTTCTAAAATAAAGCCACACGATCGATCACCACCTCTTCAAGTACCTGTGCCATAGCTGAACGATTGTGCCGCAAACCGCGTGGTTTGATCACAGGTCAACAAAGCTCGATGTCAAGTGTCAGTACATCGGTCACCCATCAGTACCGCGACTTTTAAACAAACAAATAGTAGAGTAACGACATCACAGTGATACTGGCAACTTTCACGAACAATAACTGTCTTAACTGTCTCGCGAGACGGTATGAAGCTGTTCCAGATCTTTTAGCTTGTTTCCACTGCTTCCAAAACGATCAGAAACCAATCAAACCAGAAAAGGGTCGGAAACCGTGTAAAACAGTTTCTTTTTAATCAAGTATCGTTGATCAAAACGCGAGAAATACCCCATCCCGCAAATTCGGAGAACACCGCAATAACGCAATTTAAAATTAAAATTAGCGAAATACCTCATGAAAAATTGACCAATACCGCAAGCCCTAATGTCCCCCTCAGTAATTAATAGCATCATTGTTATTTAGTGTTGTTTAATCAAATGTACGGAATTTTGCTGGAAGCACTCACCGCATTAAATATTTAATTTAATAAGTTGAAATAACCTACTATCTGTCCACTGGGAAATTTCTTCCTTAGCTCGACCAGCAGGAAAACTACTTTAATTAATGTTGAAACTTTCGTGTATGCTGCAATCGAGAAGACAGTTCGAAGTATAAATAAATCTTTTGTCCCCATTGGTTAAGCGTTTCGTAGATTATTCAGATTCAGAGTACAATTAACAATGAACACCACAAAGTTGCAGAATAAATAGCGCATTTTGACTCGCGTGTGCGGCAGGCAGTGAGTGTAACAAGATAAATATAGATCCTAGTGCACTTCAACTTGCAACAAACATTAAGTGTTGATCTCACTAACTCAGTACGCATTTGAAGATATTTTATTCAGCGCAAGAGGCTAGTGAAAATGAAGTTTAGAGATGACTGACAGAGCACTTCGGTCGTATGGCATTTATTTTCTCCAGTACTGAGCAGAGCTATCCCGTAAACCGATACTGAATACGACAAACAGAGATTTAAAGGATTTTCAAACTAAAGGAAAACATGGCGAGCAATCCAGTCAAAGACATAAATGAAAGAGAGGTTATACCAGCGGCTGAAGAACCACTGGAATTTGGTGAAGATATTTTAAGAGGTTAGTGTCAACATTGTTTGTCGTCGTTTGTTGTTTGTCGTCGTAATTTAGATTGATGTGAAGTATATATTAAATAATTCATATTTGAACTGCAGTTGTAGATGAAAGGGAAGAATGATCATCGCAGTTAATTTTCCAATTAAAGCAATTGGAAAGAAGAAGCCTGAAAAAATCAGGGCTTCAACGGGATTCGAACCCGTGACCTCCGCGATACCGGTGCGATGCTCTGCCAACTGACTGAGCTAAACCAGTTTCGTAAGTTAGATTACCCGTTTCCGAGTTTTCGTATGTTTGGAGACTGGTTTCGAAGTTATGGCACGAGAGTGAGGCTAAGTGCATAAAAATCCAACATGGATGCTTTTAGTCCTCGTGCAAAGACTGCTTGCAGGCGAAGATTTCTCGAAATATAAGGTTGATGGTTTAGAAAAGTTCTTAAAAGAGCGTGGCATTCAATTGAGTGATGGAGGTAAAGGGAAAAGGCAGTGGTCGATTTGTGCGAAAAAGCGGCAGAAATGAAGCAAGCGAAGATGGAAGATATAGTTGAAGACTACAACAAACTGCTCGAAGAGAAATTACAGACAGAGGATGGTAAACTGTCAGACCCGAAGACCTTAACCGCTTGGACCAACAACTTTTCGGACATCCCGGAGTTAACGTTCGGAGATCTGTACAGCTATCTGTCGGAATGTGAGGAATACTGAAAGGAAAACCTTCGTACATTTAAGGTCTCTTTGGTTATAAGTTGTATCACGATGGCCATGTTACGGACTTAAAGTGTTGTCCTGTAGAAAACAGGAAATTCTTTTTCTTTAGATTTAAAGTTAAGCCAACCGAGAGAGCAAAAACAGAAGATGTACAGAGTACTTTATACAATGGCTTCATAATTTTGAAAGCTAGTGGAGAGGTTCCTGCTATTGCCAAAGAGATTGGAGACAAGACTGGGGAAGGGTACATGGACGGCAATCTTGGAATGGCCTTCTTCAGTCTCGATGACTTCCAACAGGCCGTACACTACCACACCGAATGTCTTCAAGTGGTCAAAGAACTGGGAGACAAGCCTGGAGAGCGACGTGCGTATAATAATCTATACAATGCTATTTCCGTCTGGGTGATTTCACAAACGCCATGCATTACAACAAGCTACGACTTGAAATGGACAGGGGCGTAGAAAGCACTTAAAGACTGGGAACACAATATGACATAACAGAGTAAAAATGCGACAGATAACCAAAATGTGTTGTCAAAAGGCTTACAGCCGGGCTATGTCATGTAATTACAGCTGTGAGACACAATATTCTCTTCCTGAGCCACTACACATTATCTTACATTTTGAGCTGTAGCAATTTAGCTGCAATATTAATGACATTTTTCTATTGTTACTATAAACCACCTCACGTCATTTTCATTATATTTTACATTTTTTGTACCAGAAGTGACCATTTTGTGGACAATTGTAAAGGTGAAATGTTTCTGTAACTAAAGTTCCTTACCAAAGTTAATTGACAAAACTACTATATAATTACTTACCCTTGTTAAGTAGATCTAGAACTTCTTTTACCAAAAAAAGAGCAAGCTAAGAAAACTGATACAAACACGTCTACTTTTAAAAGAAGTCTGGAAGCCTGTTCTATCATGCGTTTTAGATATTGGCGGGTTCAGCATGCGTTCTTCAATACGTTTCCTTTGGCCGTCCATGGGTTACCTGTGTCTTACCACTGAAATTCCCTGCGTTGTTGTTCTCTACAGGGTTGTTCGTTTCTTGTGGTTTCCTTCCTGTGTTTGCCAGAGCGTAACAACGTATAGCAACATCAGCATATCAACCCTGTGTCCACAGTTCCTAAGAAAGATATCGTTATCCTACTTCCCTACTTAGGTTTGGCGCTAAACGCCTGAAACCTTGTGTGTACAAATTCTACTCTTGTGTTAACCTGAAGATCGTTTTTCAGAGCACTCGGTGCATAAAAATCTGTCTTTCCTTACAAGGACCGTATTAATCGTTTACAACAATCCAGAGTTATTTACAGAGCAAATTTCTGGGATTGTAAAGCTTTTTACATTGGTAAAACTAAACGAAGGCTTCACGATAGAAAAATCGAACATTTTAAGGCCCTCGCTAAAAATGACAATACTTCAGCCATTGCTGACCACGTCAAGGCCACTGGATATAACATCAAGTGGGATCATTTTGATATTTTAGCGAAGGGCAAAACAGACTATCATTGTAAAATAAAAGAGACTATTTATTCAAGAACTTGAGCCAGCTTTCAACTCCGTCAACGTCGGAAGTGAAAAGCTGATGCTTTATTAATCTGTTCTAGTTTTATATTTTACTGTTAAGTATTTGCTTAATCTGGGTTCCATTCCCCTCGCCTTTATTATATATAAATAGCTGTTTTAAATTTCAACGGTTACTTTTGAAAATGTATGTAGAGTACATACTAAACGTCAAGTCATGAAATGTACAAGTTCAACATGTTTATTACTGCTGTTTGTGTCTTAGTTTTGATCGTAACAACGTATATATCCTTTTTTCTCCAGCGTGTTTTTCCTCATGCATTCTCCTATGTAATCCTGGCTGTGATTTGACAGACAGACGGACAGACATGTTTATTTGGAGTCTTATACAATAAATAGTGATTTCCATGAGTTTCCGTTGTATTTCTCCCCCACCCCCCACCCTCCTCCCTTGCCTGGGTTACTTGTGGGCTCCTTTGTGGTTCCTCACTAATTCTTATGGTCATTTTATTTTTTTACTCTTTCTTGTTTTTAATGATATTTCTAAGTATCAATTGTTACGCGCTTTTGATCATATTTGCATGAAAAAGGCGCTTTAGAAATTTTTAATTATTATTATTACTATTATTATT
>CM042753.1:6631044-6644358 GCA_022496165.2 Catalaphyllia jardinei | reverse complement strand
CGCTCCCCCCTCGGGGAGGGGGCCACGGGGACCGAGGCTGCGCTCCCTCATACCTCATTCATACCTCAGATTCTTGGTTCAGATAACGAAGATGTTTTTTCTTTGTAACATGCATCATTAACTTCTTTATTATCCTCTGTATGTCTTTGAAGTGTTCTATAGTAGTTCATGTTGTAATTCTGCAGAAATAAAATCTTTTTTATTTATTTTTAAGCTGCTTTTTTTCAAAGCAACCTCTAAGCCGCCTTCTTTTCTAAAAAAGCAAAAACGAAAGCGCAATCTTTTATTTGCCCAATAATCTCGCTGACCAAGAGGAATGGGAGGCTCTGGGTACGAGAATGCTTTTATTCACGATGGAAATCTATGGAGTTTACTGGTTTATATTCTAAACCTTTCGCAGCACCCCAGCCAGTTTCTTGCTTAATACTGGTCTGTTTTTCCAGGTCAGCATTCCTTAATTTTTCCGTACGTTTGTCTCTCAGGAACTTAAGGAAAGAGTTTTCCATTCTCACTAAATTTTCACACAAGGCTTTTGTACTTGGCTTCAGATGTTTTCTGATTAAGTAACCCTTCACAAATTTATCATGATAAGCGCGTTGATGTCGCACTTTGTCTGTTAAACAAAGTCGCTTTATCTCCTCTTTCCTCTGGCGAAAGTCAGCCAGATCTTCATAAAAGCCAGGCCCTTCATTCCTTACCTTGCTCCAAAACGTTTCATTAAAATGATCGAATAACAAAACGTCTGCTTTATTCCATCGTTTGATATTTTCTTTGACGCTTTCGCTTAACCTTCGTGCCTTCTCCTTGTCTAGTCGCTCATTGAGCTTTACGTATAAAATGTCGTCCGTTTCCCAGCAGAGCAGTCGCTTCATTAACACAAGTGATTCATCAAAGTAATCCATTATCATGACCAAGTCAAACTCTCTGTTCACAAACTGGATGTACTCGTTAACAGCGGAAAGATTTTGAAAATACTCTAAACTTAAACCCAGGTCAAACATCATGGGATTTCTTGCCAAATAAGTCATCACATTACTAGAATGATTGAATGGAATTTCCTTTGCCAAAAATTTATCCAACGAGTCCAGCCGATCTCCTAGACCAAATGATTTTCCAAGATGGGCGAAATTAAAAACCGATTCAAAGTTGTCAACTGGGTTCCGAAGAATTGTCAAGTACTTGGTGGTTGCTTTAGGAAAAAGCCAGTTCATTGGTCTTTTGTTAAACCTTGCGTGGCTACACAAAATGTTAGGTTGTTTGGCAAAAAATCGAAGTGGAAAAATAAGGTGAAACTTATTTGGCCAGCCAAGAAGAGTGTCGCTTCCAAGGACAAACGAAAGGTTTCTGGAGTCTCCGTAACGAAAGAAGATGTTAGCCATTGTGCTTGAGCCAGTTTTGTGTGTTTTGAGAAAAAGAATTTGTTGCGCCGGTAAGCACTGCTTTTGTTCCGGAAATTGCGTCGGAAGTACATCACTTTTCGTTGCATTTTTAGGTCTGTGGAAGAAGAAAATAAAAGAAAGCTACAAATAAAATATATAATTGTTCTCTCAAGTTAAATTGATGTAGCTTATCAATGTTTTGTCCTAGGGATGGGGGGGACTACAGGATGAGGTGGGGACTTTGAACGTCCGTGCACACCCCACTTGGGGAATTTTAGCAAACTTTGAACGTACCGTAAATGTAGGCCCCGGGATCGGGAAGTTTGAAAATTAATAGGGAGCTTAAGCACACGCATTTCTGAGACGCGGACGGCAACCGGAAGTGAACTATTTTCACTTTTAACTTGCCCTCGCACAACCGCATTCACGTTGCTAGAATCTTTTCTCAATTAGAGATGAGTAGTATAAAAATCTGGGAGACAATACGGTCCTAGCACGCAAAATGTTCTCTTCCGGTTGCCGTCCGCGTCTCAAAAACGCGCGTGCTTAAGCTCCCTAATGTTAAAACGACGAAAGCGACCTGGCTTTTGAATGCGGGGAGCTTGGATACGAGTGTTCCGCCATCTTGAACGTACCCAGAATTCCCAGAAGTTCAAAAATGCTTTCCATGGGTTTTCCACTCTTTTCAGCACAGGTGGCCCAAGCTCTCTCTATGAACCACACAAGCAACACCGGGAGCCTATCACTAGGAGCCTGCAACTACCCCATATTCCTGTCACGGCGTTTTCACAGACCGATCTATTTTTAGTTTGAATTTGTTGTGAATTCATATCCCACAGGAACCTCAGTGACCAATTGCAATCAAAAGCACGGACTAATATTGACATGTCGGCATGTTTACGTGAGGTCGCATTGTTTTATCCTTACCGAAGCTTGCTCATGTAGACTGGAACTGGCCTATTTCCCGGAAAAAAAATATCTAAGAATAGACTGGTCTCGAATTATAATTCAGAATATAACTATAATTCATGCTTTTGAATTCTTTTGTCTTTCTGTGATGCTTGGTTAACAAAAAGGTCTTTGTGGTTTGTGTTGATTACAATTCTCTTAAGAGTATTGTGAAACAGGCTTTGAGGGCCAAAAATGACTCGAAGAAAGAACCAAGATAAATTTTAACGTGCTCGATTGAGATTTTTGGATTCCATGAAAAACTGGAATGATTGTACATATTGACTCAAGAATAAGTGATAATATTTTGGAGTTTGTGAATTCATTATATCAGCCAAGTACAAATTATTAAAGAAATCAAAGTCAAATTGGAGCTTGTTTTCGAGGCTTCATTGGCATAGACATTTTTATAAAGAGAGCAGGGCGTCCGCACTGCCTTTCACTGGAGCAGCATGATCGATGAAAAAAGTCTTATCAAATGGAAGCACATACTCTTTACTTCAGGTAGCTTGAAATTCTCGGTCTGGTGGGTAACTTTGACCTTATGATGGGGATATTTGAATTGAAATCTTATCCCAAGGTTAGGAAGTACGTTTGACCCCAAATGTTTGTTTGTGATCAAAGTCCCTACCCTATCCCGTGGTCCCCCCCTCTCGGACATAACATTGATAGCTGCACCTCGTTGAGGAGGAGGAATGGGTGGGTAGAGAAGTTTCTTTGTCGTCCGTTTGAAGGCGATCAGAGATCTTAGAGAAAACACCTTGATCTTACATGTAATTAAGTCTCACAGTTTTCAATTCCAGGTGCCTGAATAGATTCGGAAGAGAGATGAAAAAAAGAGATCGTCAATTTTTGCTCAGTTCCTTCAAAAGAAAAACAGAAAGCATTTTGCCATATATTATGGCTTAAGATTTCTTATTTAGCCCGGGAAAAAATTTAAAGTTTCTTTCTATTCTTGGCTTTAATCTATTTCTACCTTACATTGTTGATATTAAGGATGGGCTGATACCGTTTTTTTCAAATCGATACGATACCGAGTACGATACTCAAGTTTTTCTACGATATCCAAATCGATACCTATACTGTGGCGTCATTGAGTTAACTAGTAAGTCACGTGATCTGGTTGACCAAGTACAAGGTTGTCTCTCACTGTAAATGGTGGTTATTGTTCAGTACTTTCTTGTTGAATCAACAACACCCATAAACAAGTCAAAGATTTCAATTTATTAAAAAGATCATTGTCCTGCTCAATAACACACTGTCCGCTGCACACGACTACACTCTTTGCTTTTGGTGCTGACCAGAAGAACACAGGCTCAGGAGACTAATTACTTTATTCAGGTGTCAGTTATTGTGACCGACTAACGCTTAAAGCTTTCAAAAGTGTGCATTCGTTCAATGTTACACATCTGGTATCATTTTTACCATGTTTACCTCTGTTTACACATTTAATTATAACGCTCAATTCTTTTTCCCTTCTTCTGTACATAAGTTACATATACGCCATTGCGCGCGGATCGTCCTCCAAAAATTCATTACAATCGACTCGCAGCTTCCCGGAGCGGACAAACCTGGCGTTGACTTTCCGAGGCATCACTTTGGAAGTTGACTAAGGCTTAATTAAGAAGAATAATTTCCTAGTTTCATTTTTAATCTCGGTCACGTTTCAAGCAACGCTAAATCTCTATGCTTATAACCATAACCACCTTTTGGCGGTTTTGTGTAAATTTTTGGGTGATGTTTGGACATTTTAGGAAAGAGATATTTTTTTTCTCAAAGGATAGGTTAAATTGAGGAAAATATGAAATATTGAAGATTTGATGGATTTGAAAAACTGAAATTTGAAGTGAAGGATTCAGTAGAAAACAGATACCAACCAGTTCCCTACCAACCTGGGGATTTCATCTGGGGTGGTGGGGTGGTCAACTGTCTAGTAGTGTTTCCAACCCATTTTAATCCTAACATGATCCCCTTTTAATATTACTTCAAATTTCACTCCTATTCATGTGTACCCCCGCCTTAAGGATTTACAAATGGAAAAAAAGACTCGTTTCAAAACAAAATTGTTGTTTCAGACAAATAATCTGTGGCAACTTCATAATGCAATCAACTATAAAAATGGTTCTTAACCACAGGCGACCCAAGCTCTCGTTTTGAGGAGTTTTATTATTATTTTTATCTTTGTGCGAACGTTCCGTGACCTAGTTACCGCCGTCGTCTACTGTTACATAACGCCCGAGTTTAATTACGCGAAACGTGACTCTGGCCTTTCAGCATTTGGAGGTGTTATGTTACAACGGTTTGAATTTACAAAGGTTTGTATGGGAAAAAACGTTAAATGACATTTTAGCCGAAATTTTGATATTTTTGCAATAAAAATGGCTTACCTCAATGCCTCCTTGTCTTTTCTATTGTCCTCTTGCTTTTCAGCTCGATCCGAAGCCATTTAAGCGAGTTATCGCTTTTCGAGTTTCCCCTCCTACGAGAGAGTAAATTACTCTTTCTTAGGAGGGGAAACTCGAAAAGCGATAACTCGCTTAAATGGCTTCGGATCGAGCTGAAAAACAAGAGGACAATAGAAACGACAACAAGGCATTGAGGTAAGCCATTTTTATTGCAAAAATTACAAAATTTCGGCTAAAATGTCTATTAACGTTTTTTCCCATACAAACCTTTGTAAATTCAAACCGTTGTAACATAACACCTCCAAATGCTGAAAGGCCAGAGTCACGTTTCGCGTAATAAAACTCGGGCGTTATGTAACAGTAGACGGTAACTAGGTCACGGAACGTTCGCACAAAGATTAAAATATAAAACTCCTCACAACGGGAGCTTGGGCCACCGTGTGTCAACGAGGGAAAAGAAGAATGGCCGTGGGAGAAATTTGGAGTAACTGACACCGAGGCAGTTTGCTTCCCTGTATCTTTAATCGTTTCTTCATGTTGTATTCATGTTCCCCTGGTTTCCTGAGTTTCCAACCACCCCGCGCATCCTATCGAGGAAAAAGACATAGCCGTCTTCTTACATTGAATTAAGCAAACATCTCAGTCGAGTTTCTGTTTAGAGAGACGACGTATGTGAGCAAATTATGTATAATCATACTTGTCACATACTTTTAGAGGTCCATACAGGCAATGCCACGTAGACCTGTGATGCAAAAATCTGAATTGGGCGACCCTTGATATAGATGGGTACATTTTCCCCTCTTGTCCTCCCACACCGGCGGCGCTATTTCAAATGATAGATATGAAATGAGAAAGTGATAGCCTACGTGTAGCCGTACCCTCCCCCCGAGGAAAAACGGGGGGAGGGTACGGCTACACGTAGGCTAAGTAAGTGATTAACAAAAACTGGAGCTCCTTCATTTTACTTATAACACGTCTTCTTTTGTGTGAACGATAGGTCTAAAAATACAGCGGTGCATTTTATCCTAAGGCCACTTGACCCATGACCTCATGAAAAGCGACTTACCAGAAACAACCATTTATCAAACTCCTGCAGTTGTTGTTAGTAAGATACTGCAAACAAAATCCCGGCCCAATTAACTAGCCACCTCTATTAAGCGGATGAGACCACCTTTTTGATCGTCCTGATGAGAGTTTTATTTCGTCTCACGCGTAGTTAGGCTTTGTTGATATGCTTTGGACAAGGCGCTGACAGATAAGAGTCCGAAATGAAAGTCGCGACTGATGAAAACTTTAAAGCACATGTTTATCCAAAGTACACATTCTACCAAGCCTCATGCTAATTCCTGAGGAACCCCATAAAGCAAGCGACCTCTATTAAGGCGGGGATACACATGAATAGGAGTGACTTTTGAGGTAATATTGAAAGGGAATTGTTAGGATTAAAATGGGTTGGAAACACTACCAGACAGTTGACCCTCTATATCCGTCTACTAATTCTTCACTTCAAATTTCAATTTTCCAAATCCATCAAATCTTCAACATTTCATATTTTGCTCAATTTAACCTGTACTTTGAGAAAAAAATCTCTTTCTCAAAATGCCCAAAATTCACCCAAATATTTACACAAAACCGCCAAACAGTGGTTAATAAAATAAGCATAGAGATTTAGCGTCGCTTGAAACGTGACCGAGTCATTGGCAGAAAGGCCATGTTAAGCGACGTCAAAACAGCCTTCACGTGTGACCCCTGCCTTAAGCAGCTATTAGGGAGTTTTAGCAAACCACGACGGCTAAGGCGAGGAAAGCGTCACCAAACAAAAGGTTTAATGAGCAAAACAATAGCTGTGCACGTGCGTTTTGAATCTTGATACATTTCCTTGCCGTCCTCTGCAAAACAACAACGTGAAATAACTACGTTTAGTGTATTTTGGAGAACGCGAACCGCAATGGCTAGTTTGTCGTATCTCCTTTTGGAATTGAACGCTGTCAGTTCATGTTTAGCCTGAGCAAATTTTTAGACCGGTAGGCGTACTGAAAATGTTTACAGAGTTGCGACATGCGAACGTAAAATATAAATTCATTTTTTACGAGGCATCTTCCACGCCGTCGCCGTCGTCATTGCTAAAACTCCCTAGTAGCTGTAGCCCGGAGCTGTAGTAGCTGCAGTAGCTGTAGTAGCAGTAGTATTTGTAGTCGGTTTAGTTTACAGCTACTACAGCTACTACAGTGACTACGGATACTACAGTTACTACATATACTACAGCGACTACAGCTACTACACGTACTACAGATACTACAGATACTAAAGTTACTACATATACTACAGCTACTACCGCTACTACACGTACTACAGATACCACAGATACTACAGATATTACAGACACTACAGATACTACAGTTACTACAGATACTACAGTTACTACAGTTACTACAGCTACTACAGCTACTACAGCTACTACAGATACTACAGATAACTACAGCTACTACAGATACTACAGATACTACAGCTACTACAGCTACTACACGCACTACCGCTACTACAGATAGTACAGCAACTACAGCTACTACAGCTACTACAGCTACTACAGCTACTACAGCTACTACAGCTACTACAAATACTACAGCTACTACAGCTACTACAGCTACTACAGATACTACAGTTACTAGAGATGCTACAGATACTACATACACTACAGCTACTACACGCACTACCGCTACTACAGCTACTACAGCTACTACAGCTACTACACGTACTACCGCTACTACAGATAGTACAGATACTACAGCTACTACAGCTACTACAGCTACTACAGCTACTACAGCTACTACAGCTACTACAGCTACTACAGATACTACAGCTACTACAGATACTACAGTTACTAGAGATGCTACAGATACTACATACACTACAGCTACTACCGCTACTACACGTACTACAGATACCACAGATACTAGAGATACTACAGATACTACAGCTACTACAGCTACTACAGCTACTACAGCTACTACAGCTACTACAGATACTACAGCTACTACATACACTACAGCTACTACCGCTACTACACGTACTACAGATACCACAGATACTAGAGATACTACAGATACTACAGCTACTACAGCTACTACAGCTACTACAGCTACTACAGCTACTACAGATACTACAGATACTACAGCTACTGCAGCTACTGCAGCTACTACAGCTACTACAGATACTACAGGTACTACAGCTACTACAGCTACTACAGCTACTACACGTACTACAGATACCACAGATACTACAGATATTACAGACACTACAGATACTACAGTTACTACAGCTGCTACAGCTGCTACAGATACTACAGATAACTACAGCTACTACAGATCAGGGGCGGATCCAGGGGAGGGGTTGAGGGGGTTGCAACCCCCCCTTTGAGCAGCATTTTTATTTGTTTTAATTCTTCTTTAAAAAAAATAAGAACAAAATTGTCTTTTACGAAGTTGTTTCACTTCCACCATTCACCTGCTTTTGCGGATTTAAAAAGATAATATACATTTCGCAACTTCTGTCAGTGTGGGGGATCAGTTACTTGGGAGAAAGTCTTATTAGGATCGCGTGACGTCCTCAGGGTCATATATAATAGGAACACAGGTGAAATTCATTCAAGCGTAAACGAGCGGGATTGGGACCGAGCGAATGTTTGAGTCAGTTGTTGAGGTCGAAGAACGTACGAACTGGAAGCTGTCATGAAGAAAATAACCGATTTTTATGCGAAGAAATCAGGTAAGTTCGTGTTTTTTTTTAAAAGACGGTTAATTATATTTAATAACAATAATAACTACTTTCAACACCCGATAGCCTTGACATACCGTGCAATTCATACAACAGATACAAAGTGTATTTTTCATTGTCCACCAGTTGAAAGCTGACTGGCAAGAAAATCATGTCTTTTGAACATAAATAAACATTTTGCAGGTTCAGCCCAATCGAGGCCTGAAGATAATGAAGGTATTAATGAAGGTAAGCAGAAATAAAATTGTTCTTAAACGGAGACAGAGAAAATAATTTATTATACTTCACTACGTGAACTGTCATTATAATTATAAACACAGAAAGTGCTCCTCCTAACAAGCAGCCAAGAATCAGCAACCCTGACGATCAGGCTCGAGGGTCTGGGATCGAAGGTAGAATTTCTTATTTTTATTTATCCGAAAAGTAAACTTATATCGGCCAGCACCTACAAAAAGTATTTATTCCAACGTTGCAAGAAGTCTAGTGAATTCCGAATAAAACTGACTAGTATTATAATTTCGTTTTGTACACAGCTTTGCCCGATGAAGTATTGGTCGAGGTGTTTAAAAACTTCTGCCTTAAAGAATTGCTTAAAACAGTGTGCCTGGTCTCAAAGAGGTGGAGGCACATTATAAACAACAATAACATTCTGTGGAGTTGCCTACTTCTTGATGAGTGGCCCATGCAATATTTAAATGAAGAACAAATTGTTAATACCATGTCGCACTCCAGTGGGTTCAGATATTTATCTATAAGATATATCGAAATAACAACATCAGAAAGGAGGCTTCAAACATTGTTAGGAGATAGTCTGGGATTTTCTAAACGTTTGAGATATCTGGATTTAAGTGGCCAACCGATATCATCCCTTAATTTCCTATTGACTGACTCTAATTCTTCTCCTCTTGAAACCTTAATCCTAAATGACTGTAGAAAAATAGATACTTGTTGTTGCACGGCTATTTTAGAGCAATTACAAAATCTTACAGTACTATCACTCAACAGAGTAGGATTCACTGCCAATCAAGTGGCAACTATTACTTCCTCATTATGCTCATTGAATGTTCTGTGCCTGGTTGGTGTAAGCCTTGAAAGAAACGACGTAAGGCTGATTTTGCAAAAATTGAACAACCTTCAGTTTTTTGAAATATCTTGCAGTTCCGAAGATAAAGAATATATTGATGCTCTAGGGGAAGAATATGACGTTACTTTTGTCTGCCTCTAAGAGTAAAAGCATGTTACATACTATAGCGGCATAACAGTGTTATGTTATAGAAAATAGTTTGTCATTTAGTGAAGGTATATATAACCAAGACATTTTTCATGTGACCTGTAAAGTACAATAAAAGCAGGCTATTGTATTTATTTAATGCGTGTGTGTCAATTTTATTGAGGTTATTGCAAATAGATAAAGGACTAACCTATTAAAGGTTGTGAATGTATACAAATAAACTCTTTTTGTAAATTTTAGATGTAGCTACAAAATGTCCTCTGCCTACCACTTCTGGTTCAACCACAGGCACAAAGATTGATTTGGGAACTGTTGTCAAAGATGCTGCAGGCTCTTGGGATGTTTTGAGGCGATTATCGCACGAAATTACAGATGAAAAAAGAATGCAATACCTTACATTACACTGCAAACCTTCTGAGTCTGATATACTTCATTCTCATCAAGTTACCAAAGGAAAGAAGACATGGAAAGTTTCTTTTCAATCCAAATGGCTGAAACAGTTCCCATGGCTTTGCTACAGTTACATACTTGAAGGTGGGATTTGTAGTCACTGTATCTTATTTCCTAACAAAGTTACCAAGGGTACAACACCAGGTGTATTGGTCACAGTACCGTACCAGAAATCTTACACTAAGGCACTTGGCAAGGATGGCATCCTCAACTGTCATGAGCAATCTGCGATGCATAGATACGCAACTGAACAGGCAGACCTCCTCAAACAAACTTTTCAGAATCCTGACAGGTATAGAGTAGATTCCCAGCTGGCGACGGCCGAAGCCAATCAAGCCACAGAGAACAAAGAAATTCTACGACAGATTGTTCTAGCTGTTGAGTTTCTAGCAAAGCAGAGTCTGTCCTTTAGAGGACATCGTGATGATCGTGTCGATTTTTCAAGTTATGAAACTAACAGAGGAAACTTTGTTGCTCTACTTCAATTACTTGCGAAAGGAAACGAACCTCTTCAGAAGCACCTCATGTCAGCAAGCCGACAAGCAAGATATACCAGCAAAACTATTCAGAATGAGGTCATTCACGTGTATTCATCAAAAATTAAGGAAAGGCTGACAGCAGAGCTGAGGGACAAGGGCCTCCCTTTCACGATTATAGCAGATGAGGGTACAGATCCACACTCAAACCAGGAGATCTTATCTTTATGCCTGAGGTTTGTGGACCAGTCTTCGCCAAACGATCCTCATGTCAAAGAATGCCTGATTAGTTTTATGCACTTACAACGAACAAATTCCACCATGATTTCAAGGAAGATTTTGGAATCTCTCTCTGATCCATCTGTTTCTTTGGATCCTAGCAACATCCGTGGTCAGGCATATGATGGAGCTTCTGTTATGTCAAGTGGAAAGGAAGGAGTGCAGGCTAAGATAAAAGAGCTCAGTCCGTTGGCTCTTTTCACGCACTGCTATGCTCACTGCCTAAACCTCTCCATCGCAGCAACATGCAAACTGGCAGAAGTGCGAAATTTGATAGGTCTGATTAACGAAGCATATCTTTTTTTAAATAACAGCCCGAAGCGACAGCAGCTGTTTGAGTTGACACTGAAAGAATACCTTCCTGAGAATTCTCACAGCAAGCTTCCAGGTCTATGCAAGACACGCTGGGTGGAAAGGCACACATGTCTAGATGTTTTTCTTGAAATGTATGAGATTCTTCTCACATTTCTTGATGCTATTGTTGCCCCCCACGAATACCCGAATTTAAAATCATCTACTGGAAGCTGGAACTGGGACAAGGATACCATCACAAAAGCCCAGGGACTGAAAGCCTCTTTGTCGTCATTTCAGACAGTAGTGGTTTTCCTTACAACCAAGAATATTCTTGATGAAGTCAAAGCTCTTGCATCAAAGCTGCAGAAACGGGACCAAGATATTTATGAAGCATACATGATGGTTGATGAAGTAATTGGAAACATCAAGTCTGCTAGAAAAAACATTGACAGCGACTTTAAAGTGTGGTACACAGAAGTATTAAACCTTGCCGAGAAACTGGGAATCGTGGAAGCCGTACCCAGGAAGACAAGCATACAGAGGAACCGCTCAAACATTCCCAGCTCTAGTCCAATTGATCATTATAAAAAATCTGTGGCTATTCCCCTCCTTGATTCCTTGATTAGTCAAATGGAAGACCGGTTTTCTGTCGAAGACCGCCACGCCCGCCACTTGCTTTATCTTGTTCCCTCAATCATAGTTCAAAACACCATGGAGCTATCTGAAGCAACAAAAGGCATGCTGTTCTGGGAGAATGACCTTCCTTTTCCCAAATCCCTTGGGAATGAGCTGCGAAGATGGCAAACTATGTGGCAGTCAACAGAGAAGGACCTCCCAAACAATCTTTTATTGGCACTTGGCGCGTGTGACGAGGATGCTTTTCCAAACATCCATCGTCTTCTACTCATCGCATGCACCCTACCAATCAGTAGTGCGGAAGCTGAGCGGTCCTTTTCGCTCATGAAACGGATCAAGACCTGCACCAGATCAACGATGTCTGAAGAGCGCTTCTCAGACCTTGCTGTAATTGCGATGCATTACCCTGAGAGATTCGAGGTAGACGAGATCTGCGAGGCTTTTGTAAAAGCCCATCCAAGAAGACTTTTTCAAGCTTCGTTGTTTGATTAATGAGGTATGCTAATGCAGTAGAAAAACGACAACAACTGCTGGACAGTTCAATCATACATTATTATTTTTTAATTTCTGTCTGAGAAATAAGATTAATCCCAGATTTTATATCATGCCTTCACAAAATCTAAACATCATATTTTTGGGGGACAGGTATGACACTGGAACTGTTAAGAGCTCACGCCAGAGGCATGGGGCCATCACTCGCCTTCTGCCATTGGCGATAAAAGTGTACTACAATAATGTACAAACGGGCCGCCGCAAGGGTTTCAATGAAAGCCGGTTACCGGCGGTTTACTGCCGCCTGTCATGCCTCTTACAGCCGTCTATTCACAGTTTGTAATTCTTAGTCTCTCTTCTACTAGAACTAAACTAATAAGTAATGCAAGAAAGCAACGGAAGATTTCTAGAACGGAAGACCGCGTCAAAAAAAACACTCTTTCCAACCTTGAAATACAGGCTACAACAACACGCCTTTTGATGCCCAGAATGCTGGAAATTGCATTTCCGAGCTTCTAGATTTCAAATTTTTCTGGGGGGGGGGCATGCCCCCAGACCCCCCTTACGGCCCCTTCTAAATCACCGACATCTGTACAACCCCCCCTTTCAGAAAATCCTGGATCCGCCCCTGCAGATACTACAGATACTACAGCTACTACAGCTACTACAGCTACTACACGCACTACCGCTACTACAGATAGTACAGCTACTACAGCTACTACAGATACTACAGTTACTAGAGATGCTACAGATACTACATACACTACAGCTACTACAGCTACTACAGATACTACAGATAACTACAGCTACTACAGATACTACAGCTACTACACGCACTTCCGCTACTACAGATAGTACAGCTACTACAGCTACTACAGCTACTACAGCTACTACAAATACTACAGCTACTACAGCTACTACAGCTACTACAGCTACTACAGCCACTACAG
>CM042753.1:6620625-6626044 GCA_022496165.2 Catalaphyllia jardinei | reverse complement strand
GAGCTCCCTCGGGGAGGGGGCGACCGGGACTAAGGCCGAGCTCCCTCTAAAGGTTTTCCTCTGAGATGTGCGTCAGTTTGTCTCTCAGGTACTTATGGAAAGAGTTTCCACTTTGTCTGTTAAACAAAGTCGCTTTATCTCCTCCTTCCTCTGTCAAAAGTCATCCAGATCTTTATAAAAGCCAGGCCCTTCATTCCTTACTTTGCTCCAAAACTTTATATTAAAATGATCAAATAACAAAACGTCTGCTTTATTCCTTCGTTTGATATTTTGTTTGTTGCTTTCGCTTAACGTTCGTGCCTTTTCCTTGTCTAATCGTTCATTAAGCTTTACGTATAAAATTTCGTCCGTATCCTAGCAGAGTAGTCGCTTCATCAACACCAGTGATTCATCAAAGTAATCCATTATCATAACCAAGTCAAACTCTCTGTCCACAAACTGGATGTACGCGTTAACAGCGGAAAGATTTTGAAAATACTCTTAACTTAAACTCAGGTCAAACATCATGGGATTTCTTGCCAAATAAGTCATTACATTACGAGAATGATTGAATGGAACTTCCTTTGCTAAAAATTTATCCAACGAGTCCAGCCGATCTCCTAGACCAAATGATTTGCCAAGATGAGCGAAATTAAAAACCGATTCAAAGTTGTCAACTGGGTTCCGCAGAATTGTCAAGTACTTGGTGGTTGCTTTAGGAAAAAGCCAGATAATTTGTCTTTTGTTAAATCTTGCGTGGCTACACAAAATCGAAGTGGAAAAATAAGGTGAAACTTATTTGGCCAACAAAGAAGAGTGTCGCTTCCAAGGACAAATGAAAGATTTCTGGAGTCTCCGTAACGAAAGAAGATGTTAGCCATTGTGCTTGAGCCAGTTTTGTGTGTTTTGAGAAATAGAATTTGTTGCGCAGGTAAGCATTGTTTTTGTTCCGGAAATTGCGGCGGAAGTACATCACTTTTCGTATCATTTTTGGGTCTGTGGAAGAAGAAAATAAAAGAAAGCTACAAATAAAATTTATAATTGTTCTCTCAAGTTAAATTATTGTAGCTTATCAATGTTTTGCCCTAGGGTTGGGGGGACCACGGGATGAGGTGGGGACTTTTGAACTACCGTGCACACCCCACTTTGAAAGCCAGCGACCTGGCTTTCAAATGCGGGGAGCTTGGATACGAGTGTTCCGCCATCTTGAATGTACCCAGAATTCCCACAAGTTTAAAAATGCTTTCCAGCACAGGTGGCCCAAGCTCTCTCTATGAACCACACAAGCAACACCGAGAGCCTATCACTAGGAGCCTGCAACTACCCCATATTCCTTGTCTTCTGATATTCAGTCTGCCCGCACAATGACATCATTTGTCAATGGTTTAAAGACTTCTCTTATTGACTTCTGACTTTTCTTTCTTTCCCATTTGTGTTTGTGTCTGTGATTATTTTTATATAACGTATGACATTAGTAATGATTATTTTGTTTCTTAAATTGTATTGATTCATTCATTTGCTAGCCTATATGATAAAAGATAGTGTTTTATACTCTAGGATTTAGGAGGTCTATCTCGTATAAGCCTTGTGGTTTCTTATGGCCCTCCTTGCCGCTTCTACTAATTTTATGAATGTATTTATTATTTCGTGATGTGTATTACTAATTGTGGCTGAATAATAAACTGAACTAAAACTGAACTGAACATATTCCTGTCACGGCGTTTTCACAGACCGATCCTGTGAATTCAGATCCCACAGTGACCAATTGCAATCACAAGCACGGACTAATATTGATATGTCGGCATGTTCACGTGAGGTCGCATTGTTTTATCCTTACCGAAGCGTGCTCATGTAGACTGCAACTGGCCTATTTCGCAGGAAAAAATATCTAAAAAAAGACTGGTCACGAATTATAATTCATAATATAATTATAATTCATGCTTTTGAATTCTTTTGACTTTTTGTGATGCTTGGTTAATCAAGCGCAGCAGTTAATTGTTTTGGCTTTTTGTAGAAACAACAGGTCCTTGTGTAATTTGAACAGAACAAAAAGGTCTTGGTGTTTCGTGGTGATTACAATTCTCTTAAGAGTATTCTGAAACAGGCTTTTGAGGGCCAAAATTGACTTGAAGAAAGAACCAAGATAAATTTTAATGTGCTTGATTGAGATTTTTGGATTCCATGAAAAACTGGAATGATTGTACATATTGACTCAAGAATAGTGAGTGGTAATATTTTGGAGTTTGTGAATTCATACGCAAACTGCAAATTATTAAAGAAACCAAAGTCAAATTGGAGCTTGTTTTCGAGGCTTCATTGGCATAGACATTTTTTATAAAGAGAGCAGGCCGTCCCCACTGCCTTTCACTGGAGCAGCATCATCGATGAAAAAAGTCTTGTCAAATGGAAGCACATACTCTTTACTTCAGGTAGCTTGAAATTCTCGGTCTGGTGGGTAACTTCGATCCTATAATGGGGATATCTGAATTGAAATCTTATCCCAAAGTTAGGAAGTACGTTTGACTCCAAATGTTTTTTTTTTATCAAAGTCCCTACCCTATCAAGTCCCCCCCCCCCCTCTCGGGCATAATATTGATAGCTGCACCTCGTCGAGGAGGAGGAATGGGTGGGTAGAGAAGTTTCTTTGTCGCACGTTTGAAGGCGATCTGAGATCTTAGAGAAAACACCTTGATCTTCGAAAGAGAGATGAAAAAAAGAGATCGTCATTTTTTGCTCAGTTCCGTCAAAAAGGAACACAGAAAGCATTTTGCCGTATATTATGGCTTAAGACTTCTTATTTAGCCCGGGAAAAAATTTTAAGTTTCTTTCTATTCTTGGCTTCAACCTATCTCTACCTTACATTGTTGATATTAAGGATGGGTGGATACCGTTTTTTCCAAATCGATACGATACCGAATACGAAATTAACGTTTTTCTTCGATATCGAAATCGATATCTATACTGTGACGTCATTTAGTTAACTAGTAAGTCACGTGATCTGGTTGACCAAGTGCAAGTTGCCTCACACTATAAATGGTGGTTATTGTTCAGTACTTTCTTGTTGAATCAACAACTCCCATAAACAAGTGAAAGATTTCAGTTTATTAAAAATAAAGATCATTGTCCTGCTCAGTAACACACTGTCCGCTGCACACGGCTGCACTCTTTGCTTTTGGTGCTGACCATAAAAACACAGGCTCAGGAGACAATACGTGGACAGGTCACGTGCAGTATCGAAAGCATCGATACTTCTAGCTGGTATTGATTTTTTTTGGATCCGGTCTTGGTATCGCCGATATCGAACATTTGGTATCGGTATCAGCTCATCCCCAGTTGATATTTTATTTCAGTCCCATTTCATATCACTTGATGGCAAAACAATTCTTCAATAATCAACTGTTTCGTCAAGTCGCAACATGCCAGAAACTACATCTACACCTGGTCATTTCTTTCGCATTTGGCATCAGTCTGGTTTAGAGCTACAACAGTGTTTGAACTCGACGAGGGTGTTCGCATCTTTTCAATTCTAGAACCGTACAGTGTTATGATGTAGTTCCAATCTCATATAACACACATTATTAAGCTCCATCTGATGAAACTTATCGTGTCGTCCGAAATAGACTCTTTTTTAAAGGAGCAGTGTCACGAGGATTTTGCTGTTTTACGACAATTCTGTGCTAAAATCATTACTTAGCAGGCTTTAACCATAAACAAAATGCTTCTGTAACGCTAAAACAAAGATATCAAATGAATTTTATCTTAGAGGGCTAACCATAATAAATTTCTTGAGGATTTTTGGAACACGTAGCATCAAAACTCGAACAAATTGGCCAAGTTTCAATCCATGTCCATCCATGCCATCCGTAGCGACAGGCGACAGGAACCAGTTACAGTACCTTCAAATGGTTTTTCAATAACAAAACTAGATCATTAGTTTTGGTATTGATGCGAAGACACCTAGCTTTTCATAAAGTTGCCAATTGGCGTGACAATGCCCCTTTCAGCAAACCGATTTGTCAATGCTATTAGATTGCAATTGAGTGACCTTAGACGTAAGATCAACTAAGCCACTCAGTATCGCGTATACTATGAGAGAATGTCAAACATAGTCTGCCTGTTTTAATCTATGTGGGATCAACTTTGTTTACAGAAAAAAGAAACTTCGTACAAATTTGAATACACAGACGGACTTCATAGGCGTACGTGCAAAACTTTTTGTTTAACGTAACATAATTTGTATTTCACAGTTCTTGACTTAATTTCTATCGGTCTTTTCCAGTACTCACACATTTTATTTTAACCTTTAACTCGACATGACAAGGTGATAACGTCGTGAATTTCTTACTGCAAACGAGTTTTAAATCTTCTTGGACAATGGATCCCGAATATTCATTGTTAAACATATTAAAAAAGGGACAAAAGTTGTAGCATTTACTCACTACCAGTCTGGATTCATTAGAAGTTATTTCGTGTGCGAATACCTTGGTAAAGGAATCATTTGTCTTATTTTTCCTTCTCGTAATTCCTTAGTCGGTTTCCTTTTTGCTGCCTGTCATAGAACACCGCACGATCGGTCTGCTGATAATTTGAATTAATGGCAGATAGTCTCCGCTTTCGTAACTCGCACGGTTGTTTTCGGACGTCTGAAAATTTTAGTAATCCAGGTGAATAAATAATTTTTAATTTTCGACGCTATTGAAAAGGGCTAGAGTACCATGTCGTTAGCTAACTCCGAAAGCCTGAGACTTGAACCTTAGAAAGAAACCGGAATATTGCGCCATTTTTGTTCGTCGGAGGAAAATTCCTCGGTTTTATTATATACATAGATAGACAAGATCAGACAGAACGAATATTCTCATTTTTTTAAACAAGTGATTCTAGCTAGAGTCAGTAAAAATTTCATCAGTGCCCACTTCTATCCGCAAGATCTAACAATACCTTCGTAGTCAAATCCACTCGACTGTTCTACTTACGTGATGCGATGGTGCGTCCGCCGAAATCCACTCAAATAACTCTTATGTACGACGTACACATACAGTAGGAAAATCACAGTAAACAACAAAAGCAAGCAAAGGAAACGCTTGAAAATACTGCGTTGGAAAATTCTCATCCTGCAGCAGCTTTGTGAACACGCGATGGTAAAGAATTCTTCTGATGAGCTTTTGAGACCGCCTTTCCAAGCGGTATGAGATGACAGTCAGACAACAATATATGTCACCAAAATTGACAAGCTGTATGAATTTTCGAATGATTCAAGCCGTGATTTAGTGTTTTGAAAGATCAACAGTCGAGAGAATTGAGGAGAATTCGAACGACATGTCCCACCGCTGTGTCCCGCTGTTTATTTATATGATAATACACATAAAAAATGAGGAACAAAAAGTTGATAAATAGAAAAAACGCCATTGCACAAGGATATCAGTTCTGCACTCCTTAATAT
>CM042753.1:6605625-6615625 GCA_022496165.2 Catalaphyllia jardinei | reverse complement strand
CGGTGAGTGAGGGGGAGTCATGCAAGTGCGCATGGTGCACCAATCAGAGTGTGGCCTGTTTAATCAAAGAACGAATCAAATTGCCTGTTAGAAAATAAAATGATTTCTGTATTAATTTGGAGACGTGTCAAATTACTGTAGTTTGTTTGGTAAAACATTTTACATGTCATCGATTTAATTCTGCGATCTCCAAAACCTTTGAGTTCACAAAAAAATAACTCTTGCACGCCTTGCGTGCCTATGTTTTTCCCTGGGAACAGAAGTGAGCTTCACCTTATTTGTGGGCGGTTATTTGGGGGGGCTTACCATTTGGCCAGAAAATCCGGAAATTTCGGTTTGAAGTCAAATGGTAAGGTAGTTTTCCGGAAATTCCGTTCGGAAATTGTGGAGTACCTTTTGAGGTACTCCTTTTTCCGCTCTGAACGGAACGGCGGAAATTTCCTTACCATTTGCTAAACTTTCCAGTTTCCAGGCTCTAATCAGTCGTAAACAATCATGGGAAAATCGAGTTGCAAATGGTAAGCGCCATTTCGTTCGGTTGGTTTGCTGATTTTGGAAAAACCCTTACCATTATTCAATGCTCGTCCCAACCGGTTTATTCTGACAAATGGTAAGCACCCTTGGTCTTATAACCCACCCATTAATTTTTGCGTGATTTTATTGGTTACTTTATGTCACGTGATATAAATCGCCGGACAGTTATTACGCAATAACCCCTGCCCGCGTTGATATTTGTCCTCCAATTGTTTCCGCCGAGGAGAAGCATAGTCAGCACAAGAATTTCAACTTTTCTTTTCTTTTATTTAACATGGAAGAAAACCAAACTAGTGTCTAGAGTTAAGCAATAGTGACATTAAAAAGCTGATGGCAAGTGCTGTTCCGGAAAGTACAAAAAAGTCACCAAAATATGCTGTCAGTGTCTTTGAAGGTAAAGAAAGTCACAAGTAGACTTTTAATATTTAGTCCCACGTAAATTTAAACTGATTCACTTCATAAAATAGAGATTTAATACAAATGTGATAACTAACTATAAAATAAACCAACCGTCATGTCCAACTTTAGCGTGGAGGCAGAAGAGAAAAATTCCAGTGACACTTGAAATCATGGAGCCGGCAGTTATTGTCAACCACGTTGAAACCTTTTTTACGCAGAAGCCAGAAAAGTCAGTGGAAAGAAAACCATACAGTTGCAACACTGTGAAAGCCAATTCATTCCGGGCTGGACAATTTTTTTTCTGGTTTCCTTCAAAGAAAGCCGTTTTCCATTATTCAGGAGAAGTATTTAAGCCGGTAAACGAATCTCTAGATCCATCTAAAAGATCTTGTGCGACAGGGATTGATTTCTTTCACTAAGCGCAAGCGTCCAATTTCCAGCGAAGACCTTAAGTCCTCAATGCAGCAAATCAGCTTGTCTGAATGCTCCAGAAAGTTTTGCAAATTCGGCATGGTTTAACACCATTCTCTATTTTGGAAAGAGAGGCCGTGAAAACCAACGCGAGATGAAACCCGGAGACCTTCAGCTCAACACAGCAACAAGCTGGCTGAACTATTTCGTCTCAAGCGAGAGAGCGACAAAAAATTAGTCCTCCTTCAAGTGCTCCAGATTTTACACATTCTGTGTTTCACGTAAATGTAAATTCTGAAACTGAAACACATTTCTTTCTAGTCAAGTTTTTGAACAGTACGTCAGAATATATGAACCAAAAGCGCCAACTTTTCGAGTTTTTGATCCAAGGGGCGTTACGAGAATTAATTTCACATGACAGCTTGTCAAACTTGGTCCAATGGAAATAAAGTTAGCTAAACCAATCAAATTTACTTTGTTCCCTCACGTCAATCACGCATTCGCCATCAGATCACCACTGGCTTTTTGACCATGTTTACGGGCGGTTTTATTGCAAAATGAAAATTAATTGGAGGGTTATAAAATAAATAGACCCCTTTCTGGCTTGCTGGTATGTCGGCTGATAAATTATGTCCTTGGCTGAGAGATTGTGCTCAAAATTTCACATTTGCCCTCGAAGCTTTGCTTCTCGGCCAAATGTTTATTTTTCGGACAATCTCTCAGCCACGGACATTATCAGCCGACATACCAGCTGCCTGAAGGGGTTTATTTTCTAAATATCTCCCAGGGGTCATATCTCCCGGGGTTCGTATGGACGTATACAAAACATGGACTGGGGTCCATGGGCCCAGTCCATGGACCACCTCTAATTTTCAAAAGGAAATTGCCCTGTTAATACTGATCTTTGGATCGTTTCAAGGCAACTGCCATCTTGGATGAGGGAGCACGAAGGGGCTGAAGTGAGTTATGTTATCTGGAAACCTACCCCTCCAAGGTCATTCTTCGTTTAATACGAAAACTAAATACATTGAATGTGTGCTCTTCTATTAAAATTACAAGATATCCATTAAACTTTTTCATAAATATACCTTAATTACAAATTTGTTTTCGTAGGGTAAACTTCGCTTATAAAATAAATCAGCTTATTTTGTATGCACACTAGAGTATAATAAACATGCAGGGGGGAAGGGGGGTTGTCTGCTCAACAATGCGAAAGTGTTGGAATTAAAATATTGGGGGTAGAAATGCACTAGATCTTCTGTGTGTCAAAACGAGTTTATGGTCTTCCCATTTAAGGGGGCGCCATCCCAAAGCAACCCGTTATTACCCTCAAGGACGTAAGCAATAAATACTAGTCTGTGTTTTTCATTCCCTGACCTCCGGTAAATTTTCATATTAACAGGGGAAAATTAGAGGTGGTTCATGGACCAGGTCCATGGGGTGGTCCATGGACCAGATCAATGAGGTGGTCCATGGACCGGGTCCATGGGGTGGTCCATGGACCCCGGTCCATGTTTTGCATATGTCCCCCTGTGTAGGACAACAATACGCTTAAAACCCTACCCTGTGTAGCACAACAGCCCCCATTTTAAGACCATGTTTAGGACAAGTGACAAAATGCACACTCCCTGGTTTTACATGAATTTAAACTGTTTAATAAGTAATTCAAATCAGAGAAATCATGCTGGATGCGTCTAAAACCCAGCTGTTGCGTCTCTACACTTGAACTTAACAAAAAGCCATCAAGCATTAAGTTCTAAATTAGTTAGCGTAGCAAAATGTCGTCATTGCATCCAAAGAAAGGTGATACTTTTAATAGCAAATCAAGGAGGAATTATTTCCTCAATTACTGTACAATGAATAAGTGGAACTTATTTTTGAGGTTAATTTTATTTTAAAGCTTCGTCTTGCACTAATAGAACTTTTACAGAGAAAAATATCCCTAAACAATATATATATATCAGTGGGATCCCTCATGCCTGTGCAACACTTTCTTTCATCACATTATCCAAGACAAAGACACTAGACCTACCGGTACGATCTGTTCTGTCAATGTGTGCTTGTTATAATACTGATAAGTGGAAAAATATTTTAAATCAAGATACCGACAACAGTAGCATTCTTGTCCATAAAATGATCAGATGTCAATTGATGACAGTGTAAATATTATGCAAATCAGAAAAAAAAACAAGTCAACCTGTTTAGGACAGAGGCAAGTCAAACTGTATACCCTGTTTAGGACAGCAAGGGCAAAAAAACCATACCCTATCCAGCTGCACGTCCCCATATAGCCAAAATAAGGGAGTGCCCCTCCCCCCCCTCTGCGGGATATCCGGCCACTTAGTCCCCGACCAGAAGTTGATCAATTGGCTCCCATGCATCTTAACGCTCAAAGAATAAGAAATGGACAATTTTCAACTTCTGCTTGTGGACCAATTGACTTCTGCCTGGGGGCTAAAAGGGTTAGGGGCTAATCAACTTGGGGTCTAAACGACCAGTTAATTACTGGGCTATAATGAGATTGATATGTTGAAAAATGTAGACCATATAGAGTGTGTGCATTGTCATGCAATAAAAGATGAAATTAAAAACTATTCAGTGGATTAAGTCAAGAATGATTTTTTGTCTTACATTTTTATTGCTTTGCACACACAAGAAACTTTACAAATGCACAACTGTCCTTAAAACTATCCTTGGCTACTTACACTACCAAGAGTAACTGATATTACTGCTAATACTTAACATGCCAGTAACTTATATTTATTTAATACTAATAATAACATACATAATTACAATAACACTAGCACTGGCATTTTGGCAAATCTAAACATGTATTCTAAGTGTTTTAATTTACAGTATTTCCCTTATTGTCATTTAAATTCTACAAAGAGGAAGAGAAATAAGAAGAAGGAGAGGAGGAACTTTGTGCTGTAAAACATTAATAATAATCTTTTCGATTTTATACTTGTATTTTATTTTATTCAATTTGATAAAATCAACAATCTGTAGTGGTGGTGAGTTATTTTGGAGCTTACATTTATAAATATAAAAGCGCAAGAAGAGAAGAGTATAGTTCAATTTCTCTTTGTTAGTGTGTTTGATGTAGAGGACTAGCCAAAGGGAATATCTTGAGCATTTATAATGAAATTAGAACTATTATTTACATTAATCCATTGTAATACTTCTTGAGTAAAGGATTTTGTGAACTGGCACTCAATAAAGGTGTGATCTATGGAGTCTGATTCCCAGAAATAAATGCAATTACTGCCTGGTTTGATGTTATATGTTATGATTAATTCCTTTCTTGTGTAACTCAGGAATGATATAACAGATAGTTTATGGTGGTTTCGATACAAATAGAAATCATTTTGATACACATGTAAAGTTGTTTTGATACACATCAAAAGTCAATTTGATACAAGCTGAAGTCAATTTGATACAAGCTCCACATCTATGTGCAGCCACCACATCTATCAACATTGCACTGAGTTGACACATTGTTATCATGTGGACATTGCACTAGGTTATATATATTGCATGATACATGCCAAAATGGCTTTTTTAGGAGCTACTACATCTAGATAGGTCGTGACCAATGCAATGCCTTTAAGCCTATACCGGTATATATAAAAATACTCCATTGAGTAAAGATTTTTGATACAACTCTTTCAATTGCTGTCCGATATTTCATTGAGATCATGTTGAGCTGAAATAAAAATGGAGTGGTTTCCCAGAAACTTTGAGAGATCCCAATCATGTAGTGTTGAACAAGTCCAACAGCTGAAAACAAAGAACAAGTTGTAACATAATGACACTTTGCCTTAAACAGGTCACATGTGACCATATGGGTCACTAGGCTTTGGCGTGGATTTTACCTTGTTTGTCTGTTGATTATTACTTAACTATTGATTGTTGATTGACAGGTGATTTCAAGGGTTCTGCCTCCCATTTTCATGGTGTGGATGGTATGGGTGATGTGGAAGACATTCCTCATCCAGATATGTCATTACTGAAAACAGAGCATGCTGTAAATGCCCTAATCAGGCTTATTGGATTGCATCCGGATGAAATCACTTTGGTTCCCATTGGTCCACTAACCAATGTTGCCTTGGCGTGCCAACTTGATCCAAACATTTCTTCCAAATTGAAAGATGTCTTCATCATGGGAGGAAACATTGAAGCCAAAGGCAACACATATGTGAGTGCTGAATTTAATTTCCATTTTGATGTGGAAGCGGCCCATGTTGTGTTAAATCAGCTAACCTGTCCAGTTTCTCTGATAACATGGGAGGTTTGCCTCTATCACGCATTTCCTTGGGAATTTTTTGACGAGTACTGTGGACAAGGTACTATGAAATCTGATTTTGTGCAGAAGATTTCAAACACGAGTGCTATGTTTCACAAGAAAAAACCAACTGGTTTTGGAGAGGGCTATACTAGCTGTGATCCTCTTGCCATGGCAGTAGCTATCCAACCAGAAATTGTAACAAGGGAAACAAGTGTGTATGCTACAGTAGAGCTTCATGGGCATTTAACTCGAGGTCAAATGGTTGTAGATTGGAGAGGACATCTTAAACAGAAACCTAACATCAAGATTGTACAAGAGGTCAATATGAAAGCGCACAGGGCATTGATGATGAAGTCCGTGCAGTAAAAAACTGATACATGTTAAGCTAAAGTTAGATGGCTTTCAGTTTCTTTAAGGTCATTAACCAGTTTAAAAGACTGTTCATGTGGAGAGGATTCATCAAGATCATTTGATGACACTCTTTTTTGAGGGTGGCCAAGGGTTTATGCATGACGCGCGATGAATGCTAAAATTTGTACGCGATGCGTGAAAGTTACTTAAAAAGAAATGTGATTCGTGAATACCTGAATGCATGTGACGCGTGATTTATTGCCTGAGGTATGCGTGATTCGTCAATTATTTGTTTTAGGTCATGAAATTTTATTTTCCTGAGGTTTTTCTAACAACAACTGATTCAAAACGACCAAAAATTCACGGCTGAAATTTCAGGTACAGAAATAACTTTCCTGGATACATGCGGATATAAGGCCAAAGATTTAGGAAGGAATCAGTTCTCGACATGCATACACACTTCAAACCAACAGAAACTGTCCAATATACACACTTCACCTCCTGCCACGCTCCAGGCATCAGGAAAGGCTTTATCAAAGGCAAAGCCTTAAGGTGATTCCTGGGTAAAAGAACCCGCCATAGATTTCCGATGAAACTTGGTATGGTGTCATTACAGCTCAAGGAGATGTTAAAAACGTAATAAAAAGAGGGGGTCGCCCTGCTTGTTTTCATGCCACGATGCTGACAAATATGGTTATTTAGGTGCCTTTTGGATATCTTAGTGCGGAATAAATAAGCTTGATTATTTTTCAATGCGGCGTGTTATATCACGCAGAGTTCAACTTTCTTTGATTGCTTATTCATCTACGTCCCAGAAAAAATGGCTTCAAATACCTTGCATTATTAATTGATATTTTTATCCTTTAAAGGGAACATAATTTGGACTTGGTCTATTGGGCCCGTTACGTCTCTATCTGTAGCATTTATTTCATTTGCCAAAAAAGTAGCCATAGATTTCTGCCAATTTTTTTCTCAGTTATTGCAGATATTGTCCTCATTGAATTTATAAAATAAAAAGTGGGGGTCACCGTGCTCGTTTAAGAGAAAAGGAGCTTTTATCTCGCTATCGAGCTTAGTTTTAGGGAAATCTCTTATGTTTTGTACGCGTGCGCGCTCGTGTGCGCGCGCTGGTGACGCAAAAATCGTGCGCAGTAGGAATGCACAATGCAAAACCCGGGAATCACCTTAAGACTTCTGAGAACCAACTCTTCAAAAGCTACATTTGAATAAAACATTACACAATTCAATTACGTGACGGAGGTTATTCAGATAACCTCTTAAAAAAGGCTCTCTCAGAACTAAATTTAGCAAAAGAATGTCAGCTCTACAAAATAAACAAAAACACGTAAAAGAATTTTGCCGTTTGTAACAGAATACGCCCCTCTGTGCCTAATCTTAAAAACATTCTTATGAGTAAATGGCATTTAATAGAAAATCAGCCTCTACTAAGAGAGATCTATAAAGACCCTCCCCTACTTTCATACAGAAAAGGGAGGTCTTTGGAAAACATACTCGTTAGAGCAAAGCTTTGAAGGTCAAAGTTTTCTTCTCTTGACCAACGGGAGTCGTGTTTGGCCTGTCAACCATTTGTATCTTCACTAGCTTTTGAAAAGTTGGTTCCGAGAAGTCTTAAGGCATTGCCTTTGATAAAGGTTCGCACACACGAGGGGACTAGTCCCTGCGACTAGTCCCCTGAGGAGTTTACACAAAGGGACTGGTCGCAGGAACTAGTCCATTGAACAGTTCACACGAGGCATTTTGTGCAACAAGTCGCAGGGACTTGTCCCAAAAATTCAAACTGGTTTGAATTCGTGGGACTAGTCGCAGGGGCTAAAGTTGGTCCCTGCAACTAGATTTTGAAGCAAAAATGGCCAGTTCACATGATGCGACTTGTCGCAGGGACCAGTCGCAGGGACTAGTTGCAGGAACTAGTCCCATCGTGTGTGGCATCCTTAAAGCCTTGTTTCTGGTTGATTCCTGGAGGGTGGCAGGAGGTGAAGTGTGTATATTGGACACTTTCTGTCGGTTTGAAGTGCGTGCGCACGTCAAGAATGGATTCCTTCTTAAATCTCTTGCCCTTCTATATGCATATATCTAGGAAAGGTATTTTTGTATCTGAAATTTTATGGTCGGATGATAGCTATTTGCTAACTCTAAAACCGTGTTGGAACTCTTCCCTTGAATATGTACGAAAAAGAGTTACCTATCGGGGATAGAGTAACCAATCAAGATTCCTTTTGACCTCAATGCGATCAATATTTTATCAAGATCAATTCATACTCGCTCTGGCAGAGTTATTTCTTTGTCACATTGAGCTCTAGCTTCGTACCAATAGACCAATATTTTTTTGAACGATCCTCAGCTGCTACACTTTTATGTCTGTGATTTCGGTCACTGGTTTCAGGGTTTCTCGGCACATCCACCAAACTCGGCCACTCTTCGCTTTGCACACTGTAGGTACACTTTACTACAACAATACCATTGTAATATGCAGCAAATAGTGTCGCGTAACTGGTAACCTGCAATCAGGCATGGAGGGTATGATCGCAGGCTGCGTAACTGGTTGAACTCATCGCCTGAATAACTCTGGAAGCAGCTGAAACATTGCGATCTACATCTCAGTTGACTACATTGTGGAACAAACATTCAGTTGGTTATTGCAGTATTTGCTATGATGAATCGTGAACCACAGTCTCTTTCTGGGCATATGAATGTGGTCTCTTGTCTCCTTTGTTTTAATGACAGCGGATAAGGTAAGAGCTTTGATTAATTTATGTTGAATTTCGTGATTTGTGAATTTTGTTAAAACTGTGGGTGATGCGTGAATTTTGTTAAAATTTGTGCGTGCAACAGGATCATGACCCCCCCCCCCCCCTTTGCCACCCTCTTTATTAAATTAGTTAGTTTTAGTTAAATCTTATTCTACTGATCCTCAGTATAAAGGAGCTCAGTCACGTCATTTTGAGTAAATTTGGTTACATGCAGAATTTCTTTTACTTGTAAAGTGAAGGAAACCTGAAAATAGATTTAAAAAAGTAGTGTACTCAAGTTTCAAGTTTTTATTATTTTTACACTGTTTACAAAAGAAATACAACTTAATATAACATAGTTTACAATAATACAGAAATAAAAATACAAACAAGAGTTAGCTAGAAAAAAACACTATTTAACTGTGTACAGTGACCAAAGTAGCCAATAAGCTTTCGAGTTGGTCACTGTCATGTGTAAAAATAAGTTGGCGTTGGCATGTTAAATATATGTGAAATCGATAGCTACCATAAAAACAATGTCATTATAATTGTAGGAGAAGAAAGACAAGCTAGAATAAAGGAAACGAAACGAAAATGATGTCCTGCATATTGTGCAGTATTACCTAATATAGCTAGCAGTTAGACTATGGTCAGTTTTGAGTGCTCAATAGGAATCTCTTATACTGCTTTTTGAAGAGCATGTCTCGCTAACCACCTACAGGAAGAAACTGTTCGGGAGAAGGTTATTCGGCTATCATGGCGGTCGGTCACTGAAAATTTGATCGGTTAGGACTTGGATGTTTACTTTTAATGTCTCTAAAGGTACTTAGATAGAAAAACAGCAAAGAGATGATAATAAACCATAAGGAAACACTTAGGGTGGTTAAGGATGGAGAAGATTAACAGGGATTACAAACAACAAGCCTAAGAAATGTGGACTACATTTTCCGAGATGCACAAACTGGGATACAGTTCATTTAATGTCTGGCACAGCCACTTCTGTGCACATATATACTTTACTTACATACTTAATTTGCAAAGTGATCAAAGTACAGTTACTTTCTTTTAATTACCGTTATCTTCTGTAATTTGAACTTGAATTTGAACTTTAGTTTAATTTTCTTATATAGAGTTAAAAGAATTGGTTGCCCTCTCAGCTAGTTTCAAAACTAATCAAGACAGGGGCAAGAGTTTATGTAAAAAGGAAAGAAAAAAAAAAAAAGAAATGATAAATGTGTCAGGGTCGTAACCAGGTATATTTTCTTTT
>CM042753.1:6568125-6600625 GCA_022496165.2 Catalaphyllia jardinei | reverse complement strand
TTGTAGTTCCAGTCCAATACCGAGAATATGACATTAATCTCTTAATAATGATATTCCCCCGCATGAGCCTCCCTTGCAAGCTAGTTCCAGACCAATACCGAGAATACTACGACAATCTCTTTTTAATGATATTCCCCCACAGGAGCCTCCCTTGCAAACTAGTTCCAGTACGATAACTGGAATACAAAAATGGTGAGAGGAGGGGGCAGATGTAAACAGGCTAGTTAAACAGTTCTTGACCAAATTTTGTAACAAAGAAAATCATTCCCCCCTCACCCTCCCACTCCCAATATTGTTTGATTTCCCTCAGGGAGCCTTTGCGGAGGAGAGTGTCATCTTTGCATGCCACCAAAGGGTGTCTTTCAAGCGTATGTCTTTCTGGTGGACCTGAAATCAAGAGGGAGACTGGAAAGAGGCCATGGAAAAAAGAGAGCCCTTGGGGCCTAGCCAAAAGGCCCAGCCAACTGGCATGGCCTTCGAATGCAGAACAATTTCTGGCTGCTTGTTATTGCCATAACTAGGATTCAGTTTTTCTGTTATAACTATTTTAAGTATCTAATATTTTTGCTTCTTTGTGTCAACAAAGCATTAGAATCAGGCCACGACCACACTTCACTATCCCAGAGGAATTTGAAAACAGGAATTAAGCTCTGAAAACGCATCAAAATGTTTTCTGTCCACATTTTGTCCACCAGAGGAATTTAAAACCACAACAATCACTGGTAATTTTGGATTTATGCTTGAGTTCGGAAAACTTGATTAGGGAAATCACATAAAGCCTAGTTTTCATATGTCTGGAAAATCCCAGACCGTCTGGGATTTTTCTGTTTCCCAACCATCCCAGATTTTGCCAACTAATGAAAACTCGAAATCGTAGATATCCCCGATCGTCTGGGATGAACAGGGACAAATCTGGAAAATCTGGAGCGTTTCTATTTTCCTGACGCGTCCCAGATTTCTTCGAAGGTTGGCGATCATTCCTGACAAATGAAAACTCAAATTTATACCTTTGGGGAGGTCGGCGTCCATTGGCAATGGGTTTAGCTCATTACCAATCCCCTAAATTCCTGGGCTCCAGTACCCCTATCACAAATGATCGGGAAAATCTGGGACAGACCTCACCCGAATATCCAATATATTGGCAAAATCTGAGATGGTCTGCAAAAAGTAAAATCCCTGATCGTCTGGGATTTTCCCGATATGTGAAAACCAGGCTTAATTATTGTGAGGCCATATCGTTTTCTAAATGCTATATTTTATAATTTACACTGTGATAAAATTTAAAAACACGACAGGCATTTGAGAACACAAGGGAAACACAGAAAACATGAGCCACAGGTGAGTGTTTTCTACATTTCTTGCGTGTATTGAAATGTTAGTCTAGAAACAGCTTAGGCTTCTTTATTTGCCTTATGATAGATAGCTATATTGAGGCGAAAAACAAAAAGAATGCTTTTTCTATGTTTTATACTCTGATAAAACATGGGTTTTTGACCAATCAGAGTGCATGCAGGGACCTACATGTATTTATGTTATAAATAACAAAGCA
Organism: Catalaphyllia jardinei; assembly: GCA_022496165.2. NCBI lineage: Eukaryota > Metazoa > Cnidaria > Anthozoa > Scleractinia > Caryophylliidae > Catalaphyllia > Catalaphyllia jardinei. Next base: position 6,599,076 of record CM042753.1, on the reverse strand, counting down.
GCTTGCAAGAAACAGTTCATGTATCAACTGATCGCTTGTTGATGATAATTTTACACTAACGCACTGTTTCTAGTAGACTAAGAATGAAGTAAAAGTAAATATTATTGTATACTGGTAACAAAATATAATAAGTTAAAAAAATTGGCTTTGTACAGTATGCTAGAAAGCTTAAAAGTAGAAAAAAAGAAAATCATTCATGCCAAACACTCTTTGACTGTCAAGATTCATTGAACTGTCATTCTATAATTTGGATTCGGATTTGTTGGATAAAGTACTAGTTGCTTTTCCTTAATTTTCAAACTTGGTTTCTTTTTCTCTGAGCCTTCTCTACTGCATGAAATTAATGCAGTAGAAGGTACAGAGCAAATCGGGAGGGAGGTAATACATATTATTGGAAGATATTACATTCAAATAATAGCCCAGTTGACGGTTTTCTTTATTTGTAAGGTGACAACTGTTTAGTACATGTAATACTAAAATTTGTGGGAGGGGGTGGAGTGCTTAATTTCTGCAAAGAAGTTAACGCTTATCAGACGATTGTGTATTTGGCGATCTGTATTGAGCGAGGAGGTCTAATCCTGGGAGTTGACCTAGGGCTTCCCTTCAAGGGTTGGACAGTTCTTTTCTAGATTATTTAACAGAGTGCTGCATCATTTCCATGAACAGATCAAGATCTATTTTTGTGATTAATCGCACATTAGCTGGCTTCTTGAGAAGACCTCTCCAATCGATAACCATCTGCCCACGTGTGAGGCCTTCTTTGAGTTCCATTGTTGCATGAACGGATGTTTCTTCCAGTACAATGCGAGGCTGTATTGCTGCACAAATTGCATAGGGATCGCAAGTGATAAATGGGCCATTCATTTTAGCTTCATATTCTTTAATATTTGATGTAATCTTCTTCATGAATTGTGCTAGCTTGGTGCCGGCTCCCACATAACCATCAAAAAACTCCCAAGTCAGTCCATGTTCCAAGCATGTCTCCCAGGACACAATGGAAACAGGATGATCTGTAAACTGATTGAGCACAACGTAAGCTGCCTCGGGGTCAGCACCAAAATTGAACTCAGCCGAGACCCAGTGATTTCCTTTTCCATGGATGCAGCCTCCCATTAGGAAGATCTCCTTCACTTTAGTTGTAAATTCGGCATCAAGATGAGTAGCTAAGGCAATGTTGGTCAATGGGCCAAGTGCCACAATGACAATCTCACCAGGGTTTTCTGTCACAAGTTGGCCTAGGGCCTGAGCAGCATGGGTTTCTTTGAGAAGGGACATGTTTGGTTCCTTATGATCGGGGGCATCCCCCAGACCATCTAAACCATGATAGCTTGGTTTCTCAAAGGTGTTTCCTAATGATAACAAAAAAAGGAGTAATCATTAATTTTTTCTCATACATTCAAGGGACTGTTTGAATCCCTTCATTATTTCATAGATTAGAGAACATGGGGGGGGGGGGGGTTTCTCCAAGCTTTATATGTGCTGTAAAAATTTATCCTACCCTTGCACTATAAGGCAAATGACAATAAGTCTCTCTTTCTAAATTGAGAGGGACAAGATGTGTTGTCCAGTTCCCTGTAGTTTTGAATTCACATACCTTCTGGGGAATATTTGTTTCTTCAATTTCCCACCAAGCACCAAGGACAGGCAATTCTGAACCTTTGGCAAGATTCTCCTTTACCTAAGGTCAATATCCCTCTCAACCTTCCCAGGCATGTCCCCTCCCTTCCACTAAGTGATGGATGATATCCAGCTAGGGGGATACAGAGAGAAACTCACAGCATTTAGGGCTAAGTAATGTTTCATTATTTCAAGGTTAGCTTAGTATCTTTGGGTTACATTAATTAGGGTTAGGCTGAAGAGAAATAGGTTAATTTAGGGTGCCTCCTGTATAGCCAGTCTCTTCGCTCCATTATCAGATCCAGGGTAGAAAAAGGTCCCATGTAAGAATGCTAGTCTAAGAGGCATAACTGGAATTTTCTGTGTTCTTTCACCCACTGCCAAACCAAACTTGGCCTGTGTGGTGATCTCAGTTTTGTTTGGAGCAAACCGACTTCATCATGGTGGGGGAGGGCTGGGGGGTAAATTTCAGATAGACGTGTGCCACAAAGGGTCTTAAACCCTCACACCTACTTAAAGGCGAAGGACATGAAAAATGACACCATATTGAAGGGAAAACAAAAATTAAGAATAGCACTTTTTTTTATTTCTGTAACATTGAATGAATATGAATAGACCTAACAGATCATTTGCTTTTTGTGTAGCTGGGCATTTACGCACTGCAATTTTAGCTGACAGAATTATCTATGGATCTATGGATCACACCGGGAAAACAATGCCAACCGGAGCAAACATGATACCCTATACCTTAATTAAAAATCTACCCATAGAGCCCACAAACGGGAGTACCCCTCCCCCTGTGGGAGCGAAATTCGTACCTCCGACTGGCACCCAAGCGACAGTGCTTTTCGAAACAATCTTGATTATCATGCGTTTAAAAGAATATTATGGAGGAAATATCCTCGGGAAAGCTATCTTTTAGATTAATACCGTACCTAGCATGGCCTGATGTGCTCCCTTGTACACGGGTATGTCTGTTCGCCCGCAAACGTCAAGTATCTTGAGTACATTCTTGGAAACTTGATCAACGTCTACATTTCCAAAAGTACAAGTGATAGCTAAGACATCCACTTCATGAGTAAGCGCTATCATGATAGCTTGGGCGTCGTCGATGCCGGCATCACAGTCAATTACGATTTTCATCTTTGCGTGTCTTCTCTGGGAAGAAGCCATCTTTGTAGTGACTGTCGCGCGGGAGACTGGGAAAAATAGACGAAACGAAACGTAACCTAACTAGGGTCCCCCGGAATTATCTTATTTAGGATTGTTTTAGATATTATTATAGCCATTGTAGTGAACTAAAGTGAAGTAGCTAAGTTCTTGCTGGTCTTAAGAAAGCATCAAAAGTCGCTACGTTTGAAACGTTCCAAAAAAACTGATACTCTTTTGCCGTCTTTGTAATATTTATGACATTTTAGGGGTATGGGGGGAGGTGGGGCAGTGACACGTGCTGCGGTGCAAAATGGCGGCCGCCAGCAGATTGTGTTTGTGCATTTATTTTCTCATTGTAACTCATGGGCAGATAAGCGATTTTCAATAACGACGAAACAGCTTGCAAGAAACAGTTCTTTTATCGGCTGACCGGTTTCTGATGGTGGCTTTGCGATGTATTCCCGTTGTGTGAACTTTCAAATAGCCCATCGCTTGCGCTCTGCCAGCGCTGAGGTTCGGAGCAGCCGAATTAAGCTTATAAACGTGAGGCAAACAACGAAGGAAGAACAGGTATCTCTCCTCTCTGATGTTCCATCTGAATCTGAAAAACAGAAGGAAAGTAAAGAAGGTGAGGAGGGTTCGAAATCTTGGAGAGAAAATCCGAATCTTAAATATTGGATCATTGGTTCGCTGGGGATTTCTGGCGCTATTTATCAGTACGTTTACAGAAATCACGAGAAGAAACGTCTGCGAGTGAAATCACTACCTGTTTCACCCAGTCATTATGTTCAAACACGGGAGAAGGATGTGACAGCCCTTTCCACACTGCACACTCGACTGAAAAAGACTGGCCCATTTACTGTTCTTCACATTGTTGGTTGTCGTGGCTCAGGAAAAACAGAACTTGCGCGAGCATTTGCTGAGAATCTCGCCAAAAATGAAGAGGAAAGGTACACTTTTCTTCCAGGGAATCTCTTGTATGGCACTTTAAATGGTTCATCGGTAGATACTCTTCTTTTTGATATGAAAAGATTTGCAATTTCTGTTGGCTGCTTGGAGAGCAATTGGACATCAAAAGCTGGTGAGGGTGTGCAGTTCAACAGTCTGCCCAAAGAAGAGCAGCTTTATTTCTTTGTTGAAGCTGTCAAGGAAAAGCTTAAAAACAGCCAAGGATGGGTTCTCATTTTGGAGAATGTCAAGGACAGTGAAGTTCTCACTCGATGGTTTTCCAACAATTCAGGGAACTGCTGGGGTAATGGAACAATTCTGGTCACTAGAGAAAGTAATCCAAACTGGGATTTATTGATGAACAGTGCTTACAGTATTGATACAGGGTAAACCAAATACTCTTTTATGTATACTACATGTTTGTAAAATATGATTTTACTGACTTTGGCTCTTTGGTAACCTTGTGTGAAAATGTGTAAATTTTTTTCTGGCGAGGCCAATAAACAATAATTGGCTCATGTTTTAGCATGTGCCATAGAGTTATGGAACAGGTAGAGAGCACGAAAGAAGTGCAAGAGTTGCTCAAGACGATAGCTAGGAGCAGCTTTTACTAGCTTCTTGAGTGTTCTCCAAACATCCCAACATTGCTGAAATCCATCTTTGATGTCTTTAACTTCAGAGTTCATCTTATTTGTTGATAAAAGCTTTGGTAATAAGTACCAGTAAACCACTTTGGGTTCACAAAAAGAAGGCCAACCTTTGGTAACTCAACTGGACTGAAAGAAAGTAACACATGTGTGTACTTGTTGACTTATTTTGAGTACAAGGTTGAGACTGCATAAGAGCCAATTGGCCTATCAGGCTGGTGTTCATCGCCATTACAGTAGCATTAAAGCAAGTAGGAGTATTTGTACTCCTCTGTGGGTGGGATGTTAGTCCATCTAAGGGTCAACCCCCCTGTATTAGAATTGCAGGACTCATTTATACACCTGGGTGGAGAGAGGCACTTTTAGGGTCAAATGTCTTCTCCAAGAACAAAACGCATGTCTCCAGTGGGGATTGAATCAGGACAGCTTGATCTAAACTGAACACACTAACCATGAGGCCACTATGCCTACAGGGAGTGTATGATGATAACATATTCCCCTCTACACTGTAGCTGGTCATAGATCATGACATGTATAAACCAAGTAAAGTAAGGTCCATGCTCCATAATGTACCTCCTGTAAATAGACAACCGTGGGAAATGAAAAAAAAATGTCCACTTAGGAGGTGTTTACTTATGGTTAGATTTCTCTTTGAACTAAGTGGTCCATTGGTGCTTATTTCTGAAGCATGAAGCAACTAAAGTCAATCACAGGTTACTACACCTGGTTGGAGAGAGGTGAAATGAGCTGACATGAATGGGAGCATTATGTGTCTTGCTGAAGAACAGCAAGACAGAACGATCAAGCTGTAGAGCTTGATTCAGAGTCCAGTGCTCAAACCAAAGTCACTGCACCTCTAATTCAAGGCTTAAAAGTTTGTAAATTTGTTAAATTAACATGATTAACAAGCAAATTAATTATGTCAATTTAAGACTTTCATTTTGATTCTCTGTGTTAAATACCCATTGTTTTTCTATCATGTATTTTCTAGTGCCTTACATTCACATTGTTATTTAGTATTCATATATTCTGTTAAGCTCTCTTTTATATCACACTGACTAGTGGTTCATTTGCATTTGCAATTAATGGTGGATGTTGATCATCTGAAACATGTTTTTCAAACTTAAACTGTGTGTTTCTACCTCAAAGAAAAAAGTTTGTGTTTTTATGCCACTTTCTTTCTCCTTGTGGAGATAAGGTACATCTCAATAACTTGTTATTTTTTTATAGAATGGAAATTGAAGATGGAGTACAGCTTCTTTCAAAGATAAGTGGATTAGAGGAAGACAAGATGACAGCAGCTAGAGATATTGTGACACTGCTAAATGGTATTCCTCTGGCCTTGACATGTGCTGGCCATTACATGCAGTCAAAGGCTGTAAAGAGTCCTGACTATTCCAGCACAGACTTTTTAAATGAGGTCAAACTAGAACTGCAGAACTTTACAAAGGCTAATGGCGAGACTAGCCTGGGTTCCACTCATGTTGTGGTTGCCATGGAAACTAAGAACCTTGTTCAAGATAATTTTCATCTCCTCCATATCTTTGACTTTCTTGGCACCTGTACATCTGACTGGCCAATTCCCATTACATTAATTGCACTGCATTTAAGGTCGCCTGATTTTAGTCTACCACCTGTGGTTGGCAGTGGACCAGCTCTACCAAGCCAGGAACCCACTGAGGTAAAAAACGAGGACAGCGCTGGAGAAGAAGTGGAAGAAATGTTTTTATCCATCAAGAAGCTGGCAAAAAACCTAGAGTCATTTATGACAGCAGTGAAGGATAATGTTGATGCCATCAAAGCAATGCTCAATCCTGAGCTGCCTGATATGCCACAGATGGTGGATGGAGTGGTTGAGATGCTCAAGGCATGCCCCTTGGTTTCTGTTGTGAGAATGGAGCCTATGGGTGAGAACAATCTTGCTCTCTGTGCCACTCTCTTGTCAAGTCAATAATTTCTTCTGTATGGTCACTTGCTTTCTTCCTTGCCCATTATCAATCACCCCTTTGCTCTTTCACTTCTCAGCTTGCTTACTCCTGCTGGCCTACTTACCTGCCCAAGGCACAGGCAGGCACGCAGACAGACAGACAGACAGACAGACAGACAGACAGACAGACAGACACAGACAGACAGACAAACAGACAACTTATTTCAAATCAATATTTCTCTGAGCACAAAGAATTGGTTTCCAAGAAAGCTGTGCTAAGAAATGACATAAAACAATACGATTACAAAATTTCATGATAGAAGAGAATTACAAGTGTTAATTCCTATTATGGAGAGTGAGTGTGCAAAGAGATTTGTGAAACTGTGAGAGATTTACAAAAGCACTGAAAGTGTAAAGTAGTAAATAGCAACCAGAATGAACATAAAAGTTTTAGACTGACAGACCAGATGTGCCATTCACTGACCCCTTCCTCAGTCTCGCTAAGCCCAGTAGAGGTCGTCCCTTTTTCACAATGGAGCATGAAATGAAAAGATCCTGGCTGGATGATGCTGGGCCCACTTGACCACGAGAGAAGAGGGGGCGGTGGTTGATTAGGCAGTAGCTCGCATCCTTAGAGAAATCCAGGATTTTCCTCTATATATAATCATTTTATTGTTGGTAACTAGGTGTGGAGACCGTGGTCGTTAGCCCTTTGGTGCATTCAGTGTTTCAGCAACTCTTCTTGTCCAGGACCATGCACCAGCTTGAAGCAGAATATCTGGCAAGGGCGGAAGACAAGCATAACACAAGTTCGTGGTTCCGTCGCTTGTGGAGATTTGACGCCCAAAGGACGCTTCAGGAATATCGTAATTCCCTTGGTGAAGTATCTCAAGAAGAAGCTGTAACATTTAAAGACAGCGCACCTGATAGCAGGCTATTGCCAGCATGCACTGGGCCAGTTGTCAGTGATTTGTTGCAGGAGAGCGCGGTGGAGAACAGGGAAGAGTTTAGGAAGATTACGACCCGGGATGCTGTTCGACACTGTCAGGAGCACACGGCGCGAATTTTGAAAACCATTAATGGGGTTGCCTCGGTCTGCGGGCAGGACAACCAAACGAGAACTCTCGCCAGGCTTCTCAAGCCCCACCTCGATCACATTCTAGCCTCCGGCACTTCGAAGAGCCTGGGCCGTAAAAGCCGTGCCCATGCCATGTCGGCCGTAGCGTCCATCGACGCCTCTTTGGGGAATCTGGAATCCAGTAGGGGACTACTGGAAGATGTCCTGGCGATTGAAACGCAACTGTATGGTGAATCGAGCCTTGAGGTAGCCTCCACACTGACGCGCTTAGCGGATGTCTACAGTTCGTTGGACGACCTGCAAAAGTGCAGGGAACTTCTCGAGAGAGCGATTCAAATTTACGAATCGCAAAGAAGAAAGTCTGGTGAATACAAACAACCCCTTGATTACGCTCGCAATCTCTCTGCCCTCGGCGCCACCTACGGGAGTTTAGGTTTCAAAGAAAGAAGTCGCGACTACATCGAGCGATCCTTTTCAATCCTGCAGTCAGCGGCACCCACCAACCCAGATGAAATCGAAGCCCGCAGGTTCACCAGCGACGTGGCCAGCACTCTTACTGATCTGGGGCATGCATATCTTTCGCTTGGCGAAACAACTCCAGCACGGCGCTTTTTAGACATGGCCCTGAACGGACATAAGAATATTCACGGAGATGAACACCCAGAGGTTGTTCGCACCTTGACTGTGCTTGGGATTGCCTACACCATGCAGGGAAACTGGCCCGAGGCAAGGAAAATGAGAAAAGAGGCCGGCAAGCTTCAGGCCAAACTAGATGCCAAACCGTTGATTTAACGATTCAAGGATGTGTAAGGAGAAGGCAATGCCGTTTTTTTTTTTAAAAATCCTATTCTCAAATCTTTATGTATTCTAATCCAAAATCGACATTAAGTGGCTATCGGATCTATCCGGTCACTGAAACTCTTCCGAGGTAAATTGCGACACACGCATGAAAAAGGAAGAGACTTCAAGTGATAATTCCAGTCTCAAAGCTTTTTTGTTTCTAGAGACCGTGTTTAAGTGTAAAAAGTTCCCTTAAACTTTCTTAGCACTCTGTTTTGTGCATTTTTGAAAGTTAGTGTCTGAATATAAGTCTCCAAGGACATTGATAACTAAACTGAAAATGACAAAACCGCAACTGGCCAAAAAGGGATTTCAAGAAATAACTTTGAACTTTTTTGATGTATTTCCAATTCCGTGAAACAAGACCCATTGAGTGTATCAATTCTCGACTTTCCCTTCACCATTTTCAATCAAAATAAATAGTTGTTTCCCATTGGTCTTTCTTCGTGTAAAAACGTGTTATGCGTATAATAGACCCTCTGTATTGGACTGGAACTAGCATGTAGCTGAGACTAATGCATGAGTCTCCACTGCATGCTAATTCCAGCCCAGTAACTTTCATTATGCGGTCAAAGTCTCGATAGAGTAATTTCTCATTTTACATATTGCCAAGTGTGAAGTATATATGAAATAATTCATATTTGAACTGCGGTTGTAGATGCAAGTGAAGAATGATCATCGCAGTTAATTTTCCAATTTAAGCAATGGAAAGAAGAAGTTGGTAGAGCATCGCACCGGTATCGCGGAGGTCATGGGTTCGAATCCCATTGAAGCCCTGGGCCCGGTTGTTCAAAACCGCGATTAAACTAATCGCCGATTAAGCCTAATCGTCGATTAAATTTGCTAATCGTGGGTTAGTTAATCGCGGGTTAAAAAAGGGTTGTATAAAGGGAGATTAGTCGGTCGATTTACTAAACCTCGATTAACCGTAAAATGAATTACCTTGATTAATTATAATTTATTTTGCGCCAATTTTCGTCATCTCTCTCTCTCTCTCTCTCTCTCTCTATCGTTGCTTTTTCAATATGGCTTTCCCAGTGAAAAAAGTGCGCAAAGCAAACTTTTCGCCTGCAGAACTTCCCGATTTAACCGGAAAAAATTGATGAAAACATGGACATTCTGCAAAGCAAATGTACAAACACTATAACGAATGCTAAGAAGAACGGGAAAGTGCCTAACGGAACCCTACTGACGCCGTCGACGTAACCGGGAGAACGTTAGGGAATTAAAGTAACCACAAAGGCGATGCCGAGGACGACTTAAGTGATATACTCTGTTTATAACTGACAAAATTATCTAGAAACTAAATTTGGAACACAGCACTAAATTTGAAACGGAATTCTAAAAGTTAATCTTTGTGGATCACCTCCAGACAACCCAGAATTAAGTCATTTCACGTTGTTGCAGAGGGCGACAAAGAAATGTACAAAGAATTATAACGCACGTGCACAGCCATTGTTTTGCTCATCGGTAAATCGTTTGCTCAGCGACTGTTCCCGTTGCCGTTGTGGTTCTCTTAAACTCCCTAATGATAACACAAGAGGTAAGTGGAAAAAACCCTCAGAGCAACCCAAAAAGAGAGAGCCTCTATTTACATTCTAAAAAATCTCGCCAGCAAACACAAAGCGAAGTGAAAATTAACCTACTTTGTACTTTTGTTTCTTTCGTATTTTCTTCATCTGCATTATTCATCAATTGAAAATCGTATGCCCCTGAGCTGTCTTCGCTTCTTTTCCAAGTCAACACAACCACACAAGAAGTCAGCCATTTTATGCTATTTTGCTATGATTTTACTTTTTTAATCGACCGATTAAGGAGTTAATCCACCTAGCGAGGAGGGTTAAATTTAACCCTTGGTTTAATCGTTGGTTAGGAATAATCGGGCTTTGAACAACAGAAACTAATCGGCGAGTTAAATTTAATCGGCGATTAGCCAAATTAATCGTGGATTAGCGCTAATCTCGGTTTCGAACAACTGGGCCCTGATTTTTTTCAGGCTTCTTCTTTCCATTGCTTAAATTGAAAAATTAACTGCGATGATCATTCTTCACTTGCATCTACAACCGCAGTTCAAATATGAATTATTTCATATATACTTCACATCATTTCACTGCACGGGAAGATTTGAACTCAATAAATTGACCTCGCTCTCAATGTGTGGCTTCATAGTTCAGTTGGTAGAGCATCGCACCGGTATCGCGGAGGTCATGGGTTCGAATCCCATTGAAGCCCTGATTTTTTTCAGGCTTCTTCTTTCCAGTTGCTTAAATTGGAAAATTAACTGCGATGATCATTCTTCACTTGCATATTGCCAAGTGGTGGAGAGAATCATATTCAGTTTGATGTTGTTCTGGTGTGGTTTTCTGAACGAGGGCAGACCTTGAAATGACATAGCATTATGACCGACTAAGCGAACGTCCTAGTCCGCCAGGTTCAAGTGAGCAAATCTTCTTTTGTCACTCCAAATAGCACTTCTACCGGGTTTTTCGACCCTTGAATACCACTTTCATTTATACGATCTCTCGACAGCTTTCTGCTTATCGTGCACAAGTTCAAATTATGGGGGAATGTTGCTTGGAAATCAGATTTGAAGGTGCTTATAAGTTTCAAGGCATATTGTTAAACACATAGTAAAGATTCCAAGTGATATATCGATAAAGACTTTTAATTTTAAGCCGTAGAAAAAGAGGCGCGTTTTTTCACATTTCCAGCCCTGCGCGGAAGACCGTCATTACGCGGCTTGTGTGCGTAAATGCGCCTGTCTTGGTGAGCTCGGGGAAGAGGGAGGGGGATATGACGGTGAAACTTATATTCGGCCTGCGTGGGCCGAGGGGGGAGGGGACATTGGGGTGTGTTGTCTTCGTCTTTTCTTTAAAGAGGAACGACCTTGTTATTTTTTAAGCGAAACCATTTGCGAGACTTCCTCCCGCTCTTCTGTCCATTGTTTGCACTTTCTGAGTCTTTATCCGATGTATAAACTAGACTGCGGTGTGACGCAGCAGAGGACAGCCTTGAACTCGTGCTGCTGAAACTGTTATCGGAGCTACTGTCACTTAAGTCTTCCACGTCCACTCTAGATCTTCTTACAATGGTTTCGTCCGGTGTTAGAGCCGCCGCAAGACCGTTGCCTGGGCCCTGTTTCGCCTTTAATCTCATGGACGTTTTTACTTTCACACTTCTGGCGCCAATGGATTTCTCTAGGTTGTGGGCTTCATCTTGTTTTTTCGCATGACACTGTGCTTTTCTGTTGAACTTTTCATTAACCATTTGCTCTCTTTTCTTGAGCGTCTTGGAATAAACCTGTTGCCATAGCGACGGGCGCGGTAGCGGTATTGAAATTTTGGGTGCCGTCCTGTGGAGTCCAGAGGACCCATCATTACTATTGCCCTGTCGTTGCAATTGGTTCTCGTTCCACGAACCTTGGAAAGCGGGGCTTTCCACTGGTGCTAATGCACAACCTCGGAAGTCATTTTGCTGCACCACTCCAGTTACTGTTACATTCTTGGGCAGGCATGACTTTCCCTGAACCTCAAAATTAAAATGTTCTTCACAATCTTGTGGAAAGCCAACACTATCACACTCACCATCCGATAGAAAAGATGATGAGCCTGTTAACGACTGCTCGTCAGTACTGTCGACATCCAGAATTTCAAAGCTAGAAGTCTTGGACGTTACTTGCGCGGCAGGCACGATGTCTTGCCTCATCTGTAACTCTGACTGCCTGGGGGGACAGTTAAGGCGGATTTCCACAACGGGTGTTTCTTCTATGTCCTCACCTTCCACATGTTTCTCACTTTTCTCGGCTCTGCGCTTGGAGCGAACAACAGAATTGCAGTTTCCCATCGTAACGGTTATCTTGTCTCGAAGGTAAAACTTCTTTTTGTTCACTTGATTGTGACGTGAACGTTGGAAGCCAATGACGTATTCTCAGTCAGTTTCACGTGCGCGCAGCCTCTGTTTAACTTGACTTGAACGCGTTTTCCATTTTCCGTCATTTTTGCATCCAGATTTCTCCTCTTTGAATAAGACCAATAGTACTACTAGTGGTCACCACTTAAACTTTGCATGGACCACTTTCTCTTTCCCACCTACTTTTGAGAAAAAATGACCTAAAACTCACGTTGAATAATATACATGAAAAAAATTGCTCGATTCTGATTGGCTGTGCAAAAAAGTGTAACACTGGTACTAGAGCAAATTACACATCGTAATTTTGGATTACGGTTGGCTGAAAGACAATAGGAAATGTTCTACGAAGCCAATGAAATCATGTAAAATGATTACGAAAATTTTGTGCGGAAACTTTGAAAAAGTTTCCTCGAATAGCAATTGGCTTCCAGAAAGATCAAAAAGCTGAAATTGCACTGGCCGAAGGGACTCGTGCAATTTCAGCTTTTTCGAAAACTCACACACTTGCAAATTAATTCCAAATTGGGCGAGAAAACCCGTATGATTACCTATACTTATTCAAGAGGATGGTAACATTTGGAATTATTAACGCACTCGCTACAGACTTATAAAATCATGTTTTTTTTCAGTCGTTTTGTCATGGTAGAGGAGATTGTACTCACTATGGCTTTACGAAAGGAAAGTCGCTGATCTCATTTTTTTCTTACTTTTCCGACACAAGTAACTTCTTCTATGTTCGACAGTAGATTCTGGAAAAAATTCTGGGAGTTAGAAGATTTCGCGCGGTGAGTATTTTCGTATCATTTTTGGTATATAAAACAAATCAAATGTCTAAACTCGCAGACACCATAGATGATAGCATAAAATGTTTGATACTTTGCAGCGAAACCACTCTTGTGGTCTAATGAGTATGCACCAGAAAAACAATTGTGGTCGATTAAACAAACTGTCGTCAGTTTGCATGCATCCGTTCTGTTACCGATCACGAGTTTCGTCATAACATTGTCAAAGTAGCTGTGGAGCCGATTGGATCAGTAACAGAATAGAGGCATATGAAAATCTGACGTCAATTTTTTTGTCAACAGTAACGAATTGTCAAATATGCCCGCTCTCGCTCGTTGACGCATCGCATAAATTACAAATTCATACATCTAGTGGCTTATTGAAGACGAAAGTTGGCCAATGAACGCGCGAGAATTTCTTCAGTTATCGTAAAATGTGTTGTGAAATATTTTCCTGGGTAAATATCCTGTCGTTTTTTGTTGGCTTAACGCGCCCATTCCCATATTTGGGAAGACACAATCATTGCGTACTTCCGGTCATACCGTATCTTTACACCAGACAAAATACACCGCAGTTTGACCGAACTCAAACAATGTGGAAGATAGGCGCGAATGCTGAGAAAATCCGATACATAATTTCGAACCATGCAACGGGAAAGTAAGTCCGATGACTGGGTCAAGCTCGTGTTACGGCGGTTTCGAAGTCAGGTAAGCTTGCTCGGGTAAAAACCGCGGTTTTCTTGAAACTCGAGTTTCACATGAGCTTCTGCCGTGATCCTGTGCACTGCAGCTTTGATGTGTTTGTAACATCATAATCGATTTGTAAACTTGCTGTCTTGATATTCTCACCTATGCTGGACTCTGTTCTGGAATGTCCAAATGTTTTCATTCACTGGGTGTCTTATGATCCTTTGATTTTAAGAATGTGGATAAATGGGTATCACGGCAGATTGTTCATTTTGATCAAATCGCAGCGGCGGAATTTTTCACGCTATGTTCAAGTTTATCTTTTCTGGTCTCGGTAAAACGACTTAAGCTTAAATGGAACTCAAGAGCACAGAAATATATCTCCTTTTTCGGAAAATTTCTGAGATGATAATATACATATTTACTCTATTTTATTTGCTTACTTGTAAATAAGGAGCTTGCTTCAGTTCTCTTTGCATAGTTGATTGATTGATAGTTTGACAGAAGAATGTAAGCTTGGCATGACTTATTCAACCAGGAAGTTACTAAGAGGTATATTGACTACCTTTTTGTCGTGCGTCGAAGACGTTAATGGTGGTAAAATATCTTGTACATTCAAGGGCTATGACAGTGGAAGGTTTTTTCCAGTAATTTAATTTTTGACTTAATGATTAGGATGTTACTGATTCTATAGGCTGTCAATGTCCTCATTTGTAAATTAAGGAGTGATTACACAAGTGCACATGGTATTAGTTTAATTTCAGTTTCTGTGCAAATCTTTTGACTATGAATAAAATAAATCAACACCATTACAGATCAGATGAAAGTAACTCATTCTGGGTGCAAAACTCTCATAAATGAATTAGGTCGTCTGATCGCAGATGAAACTTGTCACCAGTAGCTTAGAGCTATGGACAGTAAAAACAAAAATGATGGCACCAGGACAGTATGTTCTGGTTCAGCATTGGAAAATGTATCCATGTTAACCCTGCAAGCACTTCTTTCTAGGCTAAATTATACTGATACAATGTTTTAAATTTTTTATCCCAAAATTTGTAATGCGGGCCAAAAGTTTTCTTGTACCATGCCTTGCCAGTTACCATTAGATACCTGTTGTGCGTTTTCATGTACATTTAGTGTATTCACTGTATATTTTACTGGCATATTTTAGCTTCCATTTGAATCATCCTGTTCCAAGCAAAATAATGAGAGCAGAGAACACATCAAGAGCTGTGTCATCAGCCTTAGTGAACACAATTTCAACATGGTGGTTGCTGAATTGGCCTACGTTATTAAGGAACCACCCTTTCTGGTAAGTATTACTAAATACGTGTCTCTAAAATGAAAGTTTTCTTTATTGCTAGCCAGAAAAAATGACAAAAAACAAACAAACAAACAAAAAAAAAACATTTGCAGATTGGTGGGGTGCGAAAGAAAGTGCTATCTAGTTGTCTGAGGTTGTGTAAGAATTTTTTTCGTCTGTCATTCTTACTTTTTCCAATGGACAAATTAAGGCCCTAGGCAAGTTGTCTGCCAAGCAATGGGAAAAAAAGAAAAAAATAAATAAATAAATAAGACTTTCCTAGGGCAAACAACATTTGCCAGCTGCTTGTTCAAGGGGCAAGCCGGAATTGAAGTATTTTTCAAGTCGCAATGTGATATGGTTTTAGAATAGCATGTACATGTCTATTATGTGGTCAGCTATTTTTCTTCCCTTCCCCTGTCTTGTTTTAATAGTGTTGTTTGAGAAGTCTGTCAAATTTCCTTGGCATTTTTTATCCAGTAGAACAAAGTATATAAGGCTGATGGTGGTAAGGTGGGCACCAACATTAATTTAGCTGTCAATAAATTCCCCTGTTTAAATAATTTCCTAAAAATTATCTGCAGGTAGTAAGTGTCTTGTCCATTTTGTCAAGGGTAAGCCCAGATCATGTTGTATAATTGGCTTTTGGTTTTTGTTCAGTTGGTGTTTAAATTTGTGCCTCCACATAAATGGTTTAGAAATATTTGGACATGTGAGATCTTTCAAACAACTGTCCTTCAAGGAAAAAATACAATTATAATTACCTTTCTTGACTCCCTGCTAGAAGCTTCATTAAGCTTCTTGTTTTGATAGTGGAAAAAAACCTGAAACTGTCAGAGGCCAAATTTATCCAGACCCAGAGAAACAGGCTTGCTACAATATACATGTAGTATTGCCTATGATTACATTTACCCAGTCTACATGGGAATCTATGTGTATTTTCGTATGGTCAGTATTATGATGTCACAGTGTTATTAATTAATTCTTTCTATTTTATTTAGTGCTCCCTTTCAGCAGAAAAGGTGACACTTGCTTGTCAGTCAAACAACATCACAATAGATACCATGGCCCAATGTTTTGAAAAGGTAATCTAATAACTAGAGTCTGGTCTCTTCTCCTTTTTAGCCAGAAAATTAGGTTTGTGTTTAGCAAAGATTTCATGAAAGTCATTGATCTCCTCTTGTTAATAAGAATGCCAGTGTTGTTAATGTTGTGGTTCAATTTTATTTTTGGTTTAATTTTTGTTAATCCAGTTTAAAACTGGGTTGAAATTTTTAAACCAGTTTAATTTTCAGTTTTGAGCACAATGTGAGCATGTGTCTTAGTAATTTGGGTCAAGCACTCAAGTTAGTGATTAGGATTATATGTATGTTATGTAGGCCTAAGCACTTATTTAGAATGGTTAGCTTTGATGTTAGGCTGGGAACTTTGCATATGACTTAGTAGTTTGGGTTGAGCTCTCAGGTTAGTGATTAGGTCTAAGTTCTTATTTGGAATTGGTTAGCTTCTTAGTAATTGAGACAAAGTTCATATATGAATAAATTAAAAATTTATATGTATTTATGAATAAATTAAAATTTATATGAGAGGGGCTTGGGGTGATGAACTGATAATTAAAACAAGTATGAGAGCTCTTGCACCATTGCTTTCATGGTCAAGTGGTAATGACAGTGGGAATGACAGTGGGAAGCAGATCAAAGGTTGGCGGTTCAAATCCCAGTGAATACGAGGTAGAAAGAAAAAAAAGTGAAACATGCTGTTAATAAGTATTCACACTTAAAGGGGATTTGGGGCAAGGGGTAGAGTAGCTGGGGATAGAATAGGAGAGAATAGGATAGAGGAGTGTAAAGAGATATTTTCCTTTTTTTTATAGATAGTTGACAAAAAAAATGAACTGGTTTGAAAATTTCAACCCAGTTTGAAAACTTTAAACTGATTTTAAAAAAATTAAACCAAAAAAAAACCAAACAAACCACAACATTAACAAGGTGGGCCAGATTCTCAAAGATGGCTTACTGAAAATTTAAGCAAAACGATGTCTCCATCTTCTTTGCAGAGCTCGCGCCAAAACGGCCATATGTACTTTGATTTCACAACTGCAAAATTTTTTATATTATCTACGTACTTTGGAGATCTGCCGGGAAAAAATGCTTGAATTTCATAAATCCAGACATATGTTGTAGGTCAATTTACAAGTTCCTTACAAAATAGGTCAATTTGTCTCCAACCTAGGTCAATTTGTTTCAACCTAGGTCAATATTTATTCCAACCTAGGTCAATTTTTTTCAACCTAGGTCAATTTGTTCCAACTTAGGTCGATTTGATATAAATTACAGTAAGATTAATTTGTATATATTTAGGGCAGAGGTACATGTACTGTAGTGTAATAATGGGTGGTATATTCACTTTTATAAGCATGTCTGATTTGAATAATAATTTTAAGGAAATTTACTATTACTACAATGTATATGTAATTTAAAAAATAGTGGAACTTGCATCCAAGTCTTCGTGGCTCAATGGTAAGGCATCAGGACATGAATCCAAAGGAAAACCAAAGGTCTGTGGTTCAAAGCTCCCAAGGTAAGCATTGAGATAAAAAGAATACAGGTTGGGATGTTGGGAGAGCAGGGAGGGAATATATAGTAGGTGAGGTAGGTAGAGTGGAGATGAAGAGAAGAAGGAGGGTGAAAAGAAGATCGAAGGTGTGAAAAATATTTTTTTGTTTGCCACAAAAGCAAAAAAAAAAAAAATCAAATTGACCTAGGTTGGAACAAATTGACCTAAGTTGAAACAAATTGACCTAGGTTGGAAACAAATTGACCTAAGGAACAAATATTGACCTGCAACACATATACTTTTTTATGCAAGTATAGTTATCTAATACATGTGATTCTGATGGCATTGTTGTGGTACACTTTGTGGTGGTCTGATTATGCTTCCTTTGTCTACTTTCTTCAGAATCCAGACAAATGTGCAGCCTTGCCTGATGAGGTTCTGAATAAACGTCTCCTTCCTGCAATATGCCAGGTATTTCTTCAAATTGAACTAAGTTATTATGTCTGTCAATGGAATGTATTACCAGCAGTTGAAAAGTTATCAGCTCTGTGGTCTTTGAAAAAAGTGGACTTTACCCTCTTATACACTCGGAAAGGATAATATGGTTCGTGAAAGTTGTATTGAAAGGAAACCGTATTAATTAAGTGGACACCAGTTTGAGTCCCATAATTTTCTTCCCTCATTTACTGTTTACAAATAAACAGGTCTACATTCAGTGGACACCAAGATTAAGCTATTTTGTGGCACAAAAACTGCAAATTTAAAAGTGTACACTTCAAGGGCCTTTTTGCTGCTAAAAGCTCTGCTCAGACTCCTTTATCATTTTTTGGTGATACCATTTTAAAGCTTAGTATATATACTAGATTATTCCAGATTGATGCAATGACTGTCAGACATTGGGCTCTGAGCAATCTTTGATCTTACAGTGTGTTACAAAAGAGTTTAGTGATTTACTATTTTTGGACAATATAACTGTATTAGAACCTGCTTAGAGCAGACACACTATGTTAAGTGGACACTAGTGAGTGTCCTAAGAGTGTCTGTTTAAGGACGGTGCCTACTTTTGTTAGTGCCCATATGTTCTGAGCATCATGCAAGGCATAGTTTAAGCATGTGTGTGCGCTGCAGTTGACATTGATGTAATCAACTATGCTACCATGCAAGTACAGAACTAAAGTAAAAGCGACCAAATCAAGTTTAATGAACCTGTACTTAAACCAGGAACACCAGAATAGCACTATATCGCTAACAACTAACTCTTAACATCTTTCAGCTGAACAACTAGCTGTTCTCTGTCAAAAATTACACTGTAATCCAACTGTAAACATATACCTGTAGATGGCGTAGTGCACATGCAAAACATGTGCAAGATAAAAAAAATGTTTTACTTATTGGGGAGGTGATGGGAAAAAATGTAACGGGTACCATAAAAGTTTTCAAAAAATGATCAATAACTTTAACAATGCATGGGCACCCTACATTTTATGTTATGAAATGGAATCGGCAAACTTATTCAGTCTGTAGTTTCTGGTGGTGAGCAAAAAGTATTTAGACTGCATTTTAGCTGAACAGAGGAAGCAGTCAGAGAGCCTAAAAGTGCTGTTACAATAATTTTGTTATACCAAAAATGGTTTTCAGGGTACCATTTACCATGCAGGTTAAAGATCTTTATTTACAAATGTGTTTACTTTTCTGTATGTAAAGGTAAATTCCAAGGAAATCTGAAGGGGAATATCCTTTCTTTCCTTTTCCAGAAAAGTGCCAATGGCAGTATTTTTTGTTGAGATTCAAGGCTAATTTTCTTGAAAAACTGCTTGGCTACCCCAATTTTTATTTGTGAATTCCATGGCCAGTAGCCCTTGCAAAGATTTACTTTTTCTGTGTAGGTCCTAACCTGGCACAAAAATCTTTGTTTAATTTAGTAGGCACCGCCCATAGTAGAGGTTTGAAATTCACTGTTTGGATGATTGTGTATCTTAACTAAAAGTACCTGTTAAATTATAAAAATCTAAGATTTGTCAGTGGGATTTTTGAGTGTCATGGATTGTTTTGTTGAATGTTCCCTTTGATAGTTTATAACTCAGTCACATGGATTTCCTTTGGAAGCTGAACAGAAAACCCTGGCTGGTAGAGTTCTCTCATACATCAGTGTTCATCACTTCTCTGCTCTCTTTAATCGCATTGCAATAAGGTACTGTGTTCAAATACCTTACTGAATTCATGTCCTTAAACCTGTTTGTACTAAGCTTTCCCTTCACTGTTTGCTACGTGGGTACTGTCTTCTAGTTTTAGTTTTACACCCTTGGACTTGTCTCTAGAATGGTCCTTGTATAGAGTATACTTGTGAAGGTAACAAAAGTTGATGAAAGGTTTTTGGATCTGTGTTGCACAGTGATTGAACTTAAGTTAAGCCAGTTTAAAATTGCTAGAAAATTGAATATTTATTTTGTGTACAGAAAATGTATTAACAAGCTTTTGCCTTGACCCCTTCCTTCCCCTTTATGAAATTTCTCGGTTTGGTTTCACACTGTGCTATCCATTGAAAACTTGAACTTTTGATCCCCTCCTTCCTCCAGAATTAGTCGATCAGCTCTAGGCTGAGTGCACATGGCTGTGTAGGTATTTCTTGGAACTGCTCAATTTTATTGTTAGTCCATGTTAGAAGAAAGTTTGTTCTGGATTAGCTTAAGTCATTAATCATTTATTAAAACAAACTTTAAACATTTAAGATACTGATCAGAGTATAATGTGTGTGTGGTATTTTTATTTGCAGGTTACATGTTCTTGCAAACACTGAGGATAACTCTGATACTGGCGATCTTGAGCTTATTCGACATTTACATGTGAATGTGTCTTCTCTCAAAATTCTCTTGCAAGGTAGGAAAATTGATATTTTTAAATAATTTAAGGACGAAATTGAAGTATAAACTCATGAAATTTCTCTTTTCAAACAATTGATCAGCCTGCTTTTAATAAACTTAATATACAAGTAAACCCCACCAGACTACTACAGCATACATGTAGCAAGCCAGCTAAGGATATAGGAAGGAAGTTCATTGAGGGAATGGTACTGAAATGGAAGAGATAATAAATCATGTTACTTTGAGTGTGATTATCTCAACTTGGTGAAAGATCAGTTACTCAATTTGGCCACTCTCCATCCAACCAATTGCTAATCTTCCAAGATTAATTTCTGAACATGATTGTATGACAATCTTAAAAAATGTTTAATAAGATTTTATCTCACAAAATATTCTTTCAGAAAGTATTCAAGTATTTAGATCCTTGAAGAAAATTGGTCAACTTGCATTAGTATCTGGATTAGAAAAGGTAACACAATTATGGTAATAGTATTACATGATTTGATGGTGGTGATGGTGACGATGATTATGATGATTAGTGCATTAAGTTGTATGAGTGCAATAAAGCACTGATGGTATTTGAGGCATGGGTATTTAAAATTTATAATTCTATGATTCACTGTAATTTGTGTATGTTATTTTCTCAGGCCATATGGAACTGGGTTGAGAACAGTCCAGATGAGTTTGCTCGGTTACAAAGACAACCATCCCCTGAACTTTCAGGTATTTTTTGGGTGTTATTGACTGATTTCACATGCCAGACAGGAAAGTCTTTGGTTAAGGGGTTACAAAAATAATATAGACAGAGTTTAAAAGAAATTCTTATCCAGTGCTTCTTTGAAACTTTTTTAGAGTATGCAGAAAAGCTCTTTGATCTGGTGGATAACTTTGCAGAAAGTTCCAAAAGGAAAGCTGCAGTATGGCCACTTCAGATAATGCTGCTTATTTTGTGCCCGGTAAGAAAATATCTTAAGCTGTCATATATACATACAATAATGTTTATGTCATAATAATACATGAACTGGTACAGGGGTCGAAATGTTCTCTGACTGTCTACTTGTGCCTAGTGACAGGCAGAATATTTTTTCACCTGTCTCCACCAAAATCCAACTTGAACAACATTATTTTAATGCATTTCACTACAGCCACTGGTGCTCATCTCTCATTATTTTCTTATTGAACTTGAATACTCGTACTTTATTGCATTTCATCGTCGGTGTTTCAAAATTCTCTTGTTTGTGCACTTCTTCAACTTTTACTTCTTTTAATTCGCAAATTGTTTACGTGTTAGAAAACTGTCCATATTGTAAACTAAAATGCTGAACTCATTCACGCTTGATCAGCAAAATAATGCGGAGAATAAAGCAAGTCACATAATAATTTGCTGTCCTTGTCATGTGCACTGCAAAGTTTGCATCATCTTACAGTGTACTTTTATTGAGTAGAGTCTGGTAACTACCGTGCGAGAACTGCATGAGTGAGCATGACTGCAGGTGCAAAAAGGGACTTGTTAAATTCGTGAAGGAATTTTTGAATGAAACATTATTTGTGGGCAGTGCTGTGAAAGGTAACCTAGGCAAACACCCAGTAATGATTAGAACCATTTTTGAAAGAAAAAACAACATTGGGAAATATGAGACTTGCCATCAATAACCGAGTGGCAAAATTCATCAAGATTAACTGTGCTTGTTGTACAGTGTACACTGCAGTTATGTAGCACCCTCAATTACATAGAGGTAAAAGAAAGTGTTTTATAATTGTCTTTCATCAGAACATGCTGGAACAGATAGCCACAAGTGAAAAAGTGTTTGATGTCAGCAAGGCCAACAAGGTAACCTCTGTTTGAAGGTCTAAAGAATAATAATAATCACTCATTACAAATCAAATTAGTACAGTATTTAATTAATTGCTGTCGTCAGATCTACCCAGGCATGTGAACCACAGGTTCAGTATTTGAAAGGATGAACAAAGTTGTCCACCAGTTAAAGAGCTATATTTTGGTGGATATGTGTGCTATCCACTAGATATTAAAATGCACATACAGTGTATCTCCAGTTGGAGATAACTTGGGTTCTTGTGAACTGTCATGTTCTCTTTGGTTATGTTTAGAAAGAGTTTCTCGATCATCTGAAGAAGGCACTCACCAGCACTAAGCATCTGACTGAGAGTGCAGCTGTAGTGTGTGTCAAACTCTGCAAGGTAGCCACTTACATGAAACCTGAAGACAACTCTGTGCTGTGCTTCCTGGTTGTCACTATGCTTAATGAATTAAAGGTATGGAAGTCTGCAGTGTTTCACTGCACAATTTTCATTTGAGCATTGCTTACATTAGTACAATGTATTAATTTTGTCAATATTAAACTTGAGACTGGAGGGTTGAGAGTTGGTATGCAGTCTCCCACTCTATTGTATGAAAGCAAGATGAGCTTCTTTCATTGTTCCGCTCTCCACTGGTGGATATCGGCAAACCTTTTTTGGGGAAATGCTCGTAAATGCTCAAGAGTTGAAAATAATCTGTGATGGAATGCTTACAGTAGCATCTGCATGAGGAGTAGTCATCCCCTTAAGTTACTTTATGCTAAAATTGGAAGTCTAGTATGTTTTAGGATATTAGCAATGAGCAGTTTCAGAAAATATCCTTACCCATCTCATGGAAGCTCTTAAAAATTCCAGGGGGGAGGGGGGGGTTCGGGGTTTGAGGTTTCAAAAGCCGAAAATGTTAAAAGAAAGTATGAAGCTAAACTGGAATTTTCCTGAGGGATGAGGAGTTTCACACCCAGAAACCTTGTAGTGAGGGCATGCATTTTTAGTGAAACAATTCCTTGTAATCAGAAGAAAATTTAGATTCTGGTCTTTATACACTGTAGGGCAAAGGGACCAAGTGTGTATAACCAAGTTCCTTTGCTTCCTAAAAATGAATGGGAAAAAATGTATTTCACTTCGTAAAATACCTTATTTAGTAGCCTTTCAAATTCTCTTACTTGTTCTCTTACAGTAATAGGAGGTAGGGATGAATAAAGATGATTATCATTTTGTAACACAATCATTGTGCTTTTGTTGTCCACTGCAGGCATTACTCTTCAATGTAAGCAAGCCATTCTCTTTAGGATCTGGCAGCTTTTTTACAACAGAGCAGCTCATGGTCGATTGCTTTGTGTCAAGTTTCCGAATCAACTACAGAAACAACCAGCATTTTGACATCTGCCTTCAGCCAAACTCTCCCATTATCTACCATCTTGTTTATGTGAAAGGAACTTATTCCATTGTAAAAGAGGTGCAGTATGTGTAGTATAAATCAGGACAAAAATAAATTGGTGTAGTTAAATCTGTGATGCACTTAAAATCTACATGTACTTTGTATAGTTAGCTATTGTATAGGAATCTGAAGATCATTTTGTGTTAAGCATTTACCCAAAGGTCATGGAAATTTTTGAGAAAAAAAGGGCACCTGTGAATCACCATCAAAGGAACCAATCAAATTGGACCTTTGGAAAGCAGTCTCTTAATAGATGTGGCGTTAGACAGTAGTTGTATGCAGTATGCCTCAAATTTCTTGACCATAGCTTAATTATCATTCCTTTTAATTCCATGTTTTATCTAGACTCCTCTGAGTTGGTGGCCCAGAGCTGAAGTACTCCATCCCAAAGCACAAGCCCTCAGACATATCTTCTTGGTATGTTAATACTCTGGTTCCCAGTACTAACCAATTTGTGCCTTATATTGGGTGTCTGATACAATAATTATGTCTTGCATATACATGCAATAATTTGATCCTTTACTAACACTGTTAGAGGCATGGTGGCTTAACGAGTTCGTACAGAAAATATCCACTTACATGTTATGAGGGGTTATCACTGTGAAAATCCTGTTTCAAATTCCGTTATGTAGAACCTCGGTCACTTATAAATTCTTTGCTGAAAACATTGCAAAAGAAATTGAACAAATGGAATAGAATTTAGATTGACAGAATTGAAATTACACATGCAGAACGGAAACTGGAACATCGCAAATGCAATGTAACACAAATTGGAGCAACAGTATAGAAATTGACGCTGTTCCAATTTCTGTTCTGCTTATCAACAAACCGAGTAGAACCTGGGAAAGACCCAGTTGAACATTATAATTTATGAATACTGGTGCTGATCGTTCATGTGCAAACATAATGAAATCCGCTTTGAAAATGGCTACCATTCGAGAAGGCGGCGGTGATTTCCGAGTGAAGTGCATCTCTTTTCTTCAAGAAGTTAAAGATCTCATTGAGGTACATAACAACAGTCTGGAAAACACAGACGAGACAGCTTCTTTCACTTCAAGCAAAAGACTGGCTATTGTTCAATTTCTGTTTGAATGTTTTCAGCAAAGAATTTATAAGTGACAGAGTTTCTACATAACGGAATTTGAGACAGGATTTTGGCGGTGATGACCCCGTATAACATGTAACAAATTGATGCCAGTTTTTCATTCATCTGTCCTGTTATTGATGATAAATGAACTTCACAAAACATTGTCAAGGTAGCTGTGGATCCATGAGGTGATAGTTGAGTGGATCTGCAGACGACTTTGACAATGTTATGGTGAAGTTCATTCTTGGTCATTGAATCATGCATTGCATAAATTATAAAGTCATGTATGTGTCTCATGTACCGGTCAATTCCGAAACCGCCCATGCCCTCCCCGGGCAAAACCCGGGGCGTTTGACTTTTTTGAAAAATTTTGGTCAAATTCCCCGCTATGTTGCCAGTTTAGATGGTCAAATGCCCCACCCGTTAGAGCTTCACGAGGGTCAGATCTCCCAGCCTCCAGGCATGTTAAAGCAACTGTTGAAACAAGTTTTGCAAAATTTTCAGCCAATATGAATTTCTTGTTCAGCTTGTCTTTGCACCGCACTTTAAACAAAGACATATTCCACGATATAACTATATAAAATGACAACAACAGAAAAATCTGCGTAGAATCGACAAGAGCAATGACCCGTGAACGCGGCTCACGTGGTGAATCAAAGAATTGCGAAATCCTTTTGCTTGCGACCGCTGAGAGATGTTTTGACATGGAAGTCAAATGCACCACCGGGCGGGCCTCATTTTTGGGTCAAATTCCCCACTGTACGGAGCTTAACGCAAGCCAAATGCCCAGGGATTGCCCGGGGGGGGGGGGGGGCGGCGATGGGCAGTTTTGGAATTGGCTGGTACATTGTTTTTGACAATGAAAATTAGCCACCCCTCTGGAAATTCCAGTTTAGCTTAATGCTAGTCCTTGAAACATTTTAACATCTGAGGTTCCCACTTGCTTGGAATTTCTAGTGATTCACTGTGAGGTGGCCATACATGTAGATAGTTTTCTTGAACCATGCAATTACTGTTTTACAGGACTTTGAAATGAAGGGCATAGGTTAAGGTACATGTAGTGTTTTATAACATGGTGTGTGGGGTTCTTTGATTTCAGAGTATTTGTAATAAAGTTCAGAATGCTGAACAGGAGGGCCAACAGTCAAGGCTGAGCCAGGTCAGTATCAACAAACAATCAAACGATCAAACAAACAAACAAAAAATTAAAATGAACAACTAAACCGGTAAACCCGTCAACAAACAAACAAACAACAAGTAAACAGGTATACCCCTTAACAACCCACCAACCAAACAAACAGACATACAAACAGATAAACAAACAGATAAACAAGGAAGCTAGTGAACAAACCAACAAAACTCATGATGGTGACTAAGGGAATTTCATTGTTATTGAAAAGTCATTCATGACAAACAAATTAAGGGACTAAGCAAATCTAAACAGATATTAGCTTGCAGATATAAACAGAAGTTTAAAAGACAAGAAACAAACCATTGCTCAATGAAGCAAAGAAACATCTACATTGTAACAATTGTTTATTCCAAGAGAAATAACTAGCAGAACAAACAAAGTTCTATGTGTCCTCTCACAGGCAAAAAATATCCACTGACACAAGCAAGTGACTAAGCAAATTTTAATCATTAGCAATCTTTTTAAATATATCTAAAGGACCAAATATTCACAATATACTATACAGCAGATTTATATTCTTTGTAGATCTACAAAGTGAAAGAGAAAAGGCACAAGGAAGACGAGTTGCATTCTAACAAGAAGCAAGACAAAGAGTTGTTGCTGTGGCTGGTGAAAATTTTTCATGCAGATGCTGTGTTTGCTTTTCATGTAAGTTGATTCATCTCACAGTTTAAAAGTCTTGTTATCCATCATCTACTGTAATACATAGTCACTACAGCAACTCTTTTTGTTTGCAGAATCCAGATCTTCATGGCTGGGAGATTCAAAAGAACTCAACCCAAGTCATAATGGGTGTGGTGAACCTCATGCTAACACCCTCATTACCTTCTGAAATCAGACATGAAGCAGCTGAGGTGCACTTTTGTCTAATTTTCAGTACTTTAGTTAATATGACATATTTTCTCTTCAGACTTAACCCCTTCAGTGCCAAGGGGTTTCCCTTTGACGAGTAAAATCGTCTGGCGTTAGACAGAGTAAAATCTATAACTACGTCCTTGGCACTGAAAGGGTTAAGGGAGATAGTTTTTTAACCCCTGCAGTGCCAAGGGGTTTCCCTTTGACGAGTAAAATCGTCTGGCGTTAGACAGAGTAAAATCTATAAGTACGTCCTTGGCACTGAAAAGGTTAATCAAGTAATCATCATCATCACTATTTTGACCATAACCCTAAGTGGGTATAGGGCCAGTTGATCAAACAATAATTAATTAACAATTATTCGGCGAAGGCGAGCTGATTACTGTCGAATAATCCCTGAGACGAAGCCGAGGGGATTATTCAACAATATTCCCCGAGCCTGAGGCGAATAATTGTTTTAGTATAATTTCAGAGCTGAACAACAGAGAATAACGGCTAAAACATAAAATCAGGGACCCAATTGTTTGTTTGTATACACGTATGCATCTGTTTAGTCTTAGCAAAAACCATGTAAGCTGAACATCAATTGTGAATCAGTTTACTCATTGGGTTTGGCAGTAAAACAATCAAGCAAAACACTCCAAAAAAAATTCTTGCAGTACCTTTGCTTTATCGCTGTTGACTCCATCCACAGGTGTTATCATTGTCCCAAAATTAGTAGCTTTAGTTTGGAGAAAAACAGATTTCAGTCAATCGGTCTGACCTGCTGGCAATCAACATAAGTCACGTAACAACTGCATTTACGACTCTTAACTGCCTTGAAAAGATTTTTGGTCCAAGGATGACAGCAGTCATTGTGAAAATTCTCCATCCTTTCAAATATCTTGGGCTTAGAATGATAACTTCTGAATACATGAAAAATTCATTCACCAGCTGCCGCCATGTTTACTTGCTGAGATAGGAAAAGTGGCGAGCTCAGTAGCCGGGCCTTGAAAATGTTATATTCACCGCATAGCGCGGTGAATACAACGTCATAATTTATAAGGAATCGCTGAACCAATCAGATTGCCGGAAACTCTTTGTTCAGCTCTGAAATTATACTAAATAGTATTATTATTATTAATTGATTTTCTAACAAGAATTTAGATATTAGTGCTGATCCCTGTAGGCACTCATAGGATGAAGTTGTTGTAAAACACAAAGTCTGGGTATGGATGTGTCCTTGCATGAATGCTTTGATTAATCTGTTTTTTGTTTGTTTTGCAGACTCTCCTATGCTTCTTTCAGGCTGATCACATTGAGATGTGGAACCCAGTGGCACCAATCGCCACTTTCTGGGAAATCAGGTAACAATACAATGTACAACAGAATGACGGAAGTGTTTGCTATTGATACAGCTGTAGATATACAGTGAAGACTTTTAAGGTTTTGAATCAATATAGAGTTAACTATGCCAATTTTTTCATCCAGTTCACATGTGATGGTGTCTATTGCTGAGTTTCTCATTGGTCACGGCAGCCATGGAACTGTCCTGTTAAGATACTTGAGGGATCTGACCCTGAGCAAAAATGAGTTTCTGAGGAAACATAAGGTTTGTTTCATCTCTATTCATTTATTTGTTTGTTTGTTTGTTTGTTTTTACAGCCCTGATTATATTATTGCTGTGAACACCTAAAATATGCCTGGAATGTTCATTGTGTTGTAACCAATCACATGTGAGATCTTCACACCACAGAAATCACAAGGCAATGAATGGTTTCCTATCGCCCACGGAACAACTTTTTACAAGCAAGTAAACAATTACTTTTCCTTCCCATTTGTTTACAGTATGTGCTATAATAGCAAAGAATACAGGTTTACGGGATCTTGAAATAAATTACAAAGCCGATGTGCCGGGCGGACCCACATGGAGGTTTGGCATGCGAATTTTCAAACTTTTTGTAACGATCAAAATCAGTAGTTAGTTACACCTGATCAGAAATGAAAACATCACGATTGTTCATTTTCTATTACCAGCCTTTTCGTGGACATGCGACTTTAGAAAACAAAACACTCGCGAAACGTTTCAAAAATTTCCATCAGTCCTGCGTGTTATCGACAGATTGGATCGAAATCCACCGATCACAGCCACTAGTGTGACCTTCAGACCTTCTTTTCGTCTGGCTAGCGGGCTGTGATTGGTGGGTTTTGATCCAATGTGTCGATAACATGTATGATTGATGGAAATTTTGGAAATGTTTCTGCGGGTGTTTTATTTTTGAAAGTCGTTACATGGAAAGCTGGTCGCCATCGCGTCGCGCGAACTTCCAATTTTTTTCTTTCTAAACTGAAACAATGACCTGAATGCGGTCCTTAGCACTGATCTTGAAGAACATTGGTGTTTTAAATTCCTAAAGAGACAGTTTGTATCCTTAAACAAAACGAAAATAATTTGCTCTGTGACTTCTGCGGTGAGATCTCGCATTTGATTGGTTACATCACAATAAACCTTCCAGACATATTGTAGGTGTTCACGGCAATATAATCAGCGCTGTAACACTTACTGGTTGTTTGCCTCATGATTCCATTATGATACAGAAATCTACTTTTAAGCATGGGTTACAGACTGCAATGGCAGCCCTGAGTGGTACAATGTAATTTTAGCAAGTTTCTTGGTATGCTATTAAAGAACAATTTAAACATTTATATTTTTGCTTTTCTGCAGGAGCAAGCTTCCATAGGTTGTCACATACCAATCTGTACAGTTTCTCAAACTAAACTTGAGGTGTGTGCCATTTTCTACTATTGGCGAAAAATACATAAAGCATATTAAATGACATTAAATAGAATTTTCATCTTTATTTTTTTGATAGTAGACTGAACTTCTTTACTTCAGCCAGGTAAATTCTTTAAGGGTATTGACATGTAAGCTGCCAGGAGGGTTGTTTATATTGTGAAACTGTGTGCTCATAATTAATTTACCAAGTCTACCTACATGTATTGCCCAATAGAATTATTTTTTTATGTAGTTCCTTATTTCTTATTTATCTGGTATGCGATTTCTCAGTTTCTTTTGTTATTTATTTTAATATAGTTTATCTCCAAAGAAAGCTTGACTATTTAACCCTTGGATGTACAAGGGGCAGGGGGGGGGGGAGGGGTGGATGCAACCCCCCCACCCAAGGTTTTTTAAGATTTTGACATGGGGATTTTCTCTGCACATCTCTCCATTTCAATAGCTGTTCGTTTATCTTCAAGACACCTTTTCTGAAAATGTGGTGAAAATCGACTGGTAGATGCATGAGATATTAAAAGGGAAGTGAGGTGTTGCTTGTGGCTTGTTACGAGCTATGAAATAATTCTAATCTTAAAAATGAAATGTTGTAAGCTTTAAGGCTCTGTTCCTGGGCCTAAAACAGTTATTAAGCAGCATAAAGTTACATTAAGTCATATTTTACATGTTCAGCTGTTTAAAACTGTAATTGTGAGTAAAACGTTTAATTTTGAATGTGAAGAGTGATCATCGCAGTAAATTTTCCAATTTAAGCAATTGGAAAGAAGAAGCCTGAAAAATATCAGGGCTTCAAAGGAAATTTACTGCGATGATCACTCTTCACATTCATTTGCAACTGCAGTACAAATATGAATTATTTCATAATTATATATCTCACACTTTTAATTTTGTAAAATGAAAAATATCAAGAAATCTGCCATATTGGATGACATCATAGGTCCCCAGAGGTGCAATTTGCATATGTAACCCATAATAATTATTAACTTAGTCGTGTAGAGGACATAACAGACTATCTATTGCTGGTATTACATTTTCAAAGTATCTAAATAAAGTGATCTATCTATCTATCTACCCAACAAAAACCCAAGGGGTGGGGGGGGGGGGCTCCTACCACCACCCCTCCCTTGTGGCACAGTGGCAGTATGAGTTTGCTTGTACATCCAAGGGTTAAGCCAAAGTTTGTATGTTCATGTCAGTCCTGAAGAAAGTGTTGTTGTAAGTTGAAAGAAATCATATGGCACACGGGTAATTGTTTTATTTTTGGCTTTCAGGAAGTATTTTTAACTTCTTTATGGAATCCAGATATGGAAACAGTATTGATTTCTCTCTCCTGCTTTGGCCATATGTGTAATGAAGCAGACATTGTCCAAAGTTCAGAGACTCTTAATGTACTTCAAACGTCCCAAAACTTGAATGTGTATAGTGAGCTGTCAAATGAGGCCACCAAATTCACAGCTGGTGAGTAGAGCACCTCTTGATGG
>CM042753.1:6514871-6568115 GCA_022496165.2 Catalaphyllia jardinei | reverse complement strand
GGGAGTGACCCAGCGGAAGATTTGCATCCCATCTAGAAGGGGGGTGGGGGTGGGGGTGGGGGTGGGGGTGGGAAGAAGATATTATACCCCTACTTGCATCATGCTACAGAAACCAGAGATGAGCATTTGTTTGATGAGTCACTTGGCTTGTATGCAGACTAAGCATTTGATTGTACTGTGATGCCATGGCAAAATCTAGCACCTATGACAACTTGCACTGTTCCTTGACTGGGTGATTTTTTTTAAATTTTTGATATCTTTATTAGCCATCTGTATGTGTTTACGTTGTTTACGTTATTACAAGTTCACAAGACTTAGTACATTGATCCTTGACTGGGTGATAAAAGTTGAATTTAACTTCAAGTGTTTCAACAAAGATTTTCCCATGATTGTGCCCATTCTTGCCAAAAGTGTTTTGTAGTGGATAATTTAAAGTGTTCTTGGTAAGCTAAGTAGCCTCTATATTCTATTGACAGAGTCACAAAAATTAAACTGAGATTCTTAACATTTTATTCTATTGCAGGTCGAGCTGCACTACAAAAACGTATCATGGCTTTGTTAAGGCAACTTGACCGACAAACAGCAGGGAACATTCAGGTACGGCATTTTGAACATGGGAATGTGCAGTAAGGATCAGATAAAATTGGAGATTGTGAAACAGAAATCCAGGAGATGCTTTAATTTTGCCTTTTTGCCACATGTAATGGTGCTTGCCTCAAATAGCTACAGATGTATTTCAATAATTATTTTGAATTTGTAAGCTTTACTTGGTGCATTTCATTTGGTGTTCATCTCAATATTATTTTCATTAACTTTATTTTGTTTTGTTTGTCATATGACTGTCTGAGCCATGTTAATTAAGAAATCATTTTCAAACTAGGTGACTTATAAGTGTTCAAGACATTATTTGTACTGGCAGTGAAAGCTTGCAGGGAAAATCTGATGCTTGACAAGGATTTTGATTGGCTTCTGTGATAGCAATACAAAAGCACTGTTACAACTGTTGCCCCATTTACACTGCAGAAAATTTTATGCACGGCTCGGATTAAAGTGGTACACGTACCCAAAAAAATAGTACTGATTAGTCATTTACACGTCCTTTCTTCTACCGTGCTAAACAATGTAAAATTTTATGTTTTGGTACGGGTAAAAGGCTCGACATCTCGGCCAGCGTACTCGATAATTGCCTAGTGCGCATGCTGCTAACATGGCGAACAAAAAGTTCTTGGAATTTCTTCTCATGAGAAGACTGCAGGTGTCCCAGCTACTGTTTTACAGAAGAATAGAAAAAGGCGGAGGTACAGGTTGTTAAT
This sequence comes from Catalaphyllia jardinei, assembly GCA_022496165.2. NCBI lineage: Eukaryota > Metazoa > Cnidaria > Anthozoa > Scleractinia > Caryophylliidae > Catalaphyllia > Catalaphyllia jardinei. Next base: position 6,566,802 of record CM042753.1, on the reverse strand, counting down.
TGTTTTATCAGCTCTTGCTTGTACTTCTATTGAGCCACGGTTTTGACATGAAGTGGTCAGTGGTTTGATATAGTGGAGACAGCTTTTACAGAAAAAGAATGGTATGACAACTTCCGTTTTTCCTTCGACGTTTTGGCGTTTTCTAAACTGACCATAAATGTTTCTTCTTTCATCAGTTTTATTAACTCCTCTCTATCCAGCAAGATTTTTCTGGAGACTCTTGCAGTAGCATCTCCAGCCTCCCGCTAAGCGCCATGTTGAGTGAATCGCAGGTCGATTTGCATATGCTCTCCCAAATCGGTGCTGACCAAAGGCGCGAAGGCTCATCAGAGAAATGTTGCTTTGGCACGGCTAAACATTTACACTGCACACCTTCTCCGAGCTGGGCTAGATTTTCAGGATCGCGTACCAATTTTATCTGTGTTCGGACTACCTCTCGACATGGTCCGAGCACGGGTGAAAGTTTGGTCCAGCACGGATGGAGCAAAGTAGTTTACACTACAAAATCTATCCGTGCCGAACCAATTTTTTTTTGGTACGCATACCCTTTTTATCCGAGCCGTGCCAATTAAAAATTTTTTGGCAGTGTAAATGGGGCTTTAGTATTTGTTTCACTTTGTAACAGGCTTGGGAAAGTACATACTCAAAATGGCAGAGGATAACCTATGACCTTGTGAACTATGCTAAAGAAGACTCCTCTTCGATAGATGTGCAAAAATATTTGAGGAGGAGATCAGGAACAAAAATCACCACTGAAACTATGCAGGTACTTGGACTATGCAAGACTGGGTGATATTGTAATATCTAAGGTATCGAGTTCCACATGTCAACAATTCTGGGTTGGATGTGGATATTTTCTGGACCAATTATAATACATCTGTTCCAACCAAGTTTCATGTTGTTGTAGATAAAGTGACCATCTTGCTTACAAATATTGTGTTCATGTTTTTCATGCAGGCATCTTTAAATGAATGGACCTACATGACAGGGTTTCTTTGCTCATTAGGAGGAGTGTGTTTAACCTCATTACAAACAATCAGGTACATGTGCTGTTGTATTCACAGCTATGCTATATTTTCCATATCCTCAGTAGTGAAGATATTGCCCCCAATGATTTCACTGATATCAAAACATCTTCGGCTCTTCCTCCAAAAGTCTTTGGCAATCTCTGGAAATCTTCAGAAATCTTTGGAAGTTTTTGGAAAATGTTCAGGAATGTTCATCTGGCCTTCGGAACTAATTTGGAAAATCTTTGGAAATCTTCGGAAAATGGTTGGAGTTCTTCGGAAAGCGTCAAAAACCCTGTCATCATTATGTCTATATAATAAAAAGAACGTACAGTCAAACCTGTATTAAGCGGCCCTCTATTAAACGGACACTTATAAAATTCCAAAAAATAGTCCCTTTATTTACTGTAAATTTGACCTCTATTAAACAGTCACCTCTATTAAGCGGATTTGGTCACCAGTTAGAATTCCCAATTGCTAATTTTAGTGTATTTCATCTCTATTAAGCAGTCACATAGTTAATAAAAATGTGTTATTTTAGGAATATAACAGCTTAAGGAAACAAAATCCTTTATGCCAATGTTCACATTACTGACAGAAGCGATCATGTCCTTATGTCATTATGTCACTTATGTCTTCATATCTGTAGCGTGAACTAGGTATCAGGCTACTAAACTTTTTTAACTCACAAATAAATGCAAATTTCTGAGATTTAGCCAAACAGGAAAGCACCTAGGGCTAAAGATAAATAAAATGACACAATCACAGGTTTTTGGTTCTATAAATCTTAAATTGGCTGTTGAGTTACCAGTATTAATATTTTGTTAAATTTGGTTTCTTTTGAATAAATCCAAAAGAAGGTTTTTTGTTATCCCTGTTAAACCGTCATTTTGAGATTTCAGATCTAATCTGTCAATGGATTCTTAAATTTTCAACTTTGTATTTTTCTTATTCAATTTTTCTTCTTGTTCTAGAAGATACAGCCGGAGCCTCCCATCATCTGTGCACTCCAGTACGGAACAACACAATGCTGAATGTACTACAGTAACAAAGCAAGTCATTAGTTCTGTTTGCAGTAGACTTCTCTGAATTATTTAATACTAATAAAAAGCAAAATTTACATCTGAAACAATATCCCTTAATATGTACCACTTACAGTCTGTATAGTACAGTACCAAATGGCTTTAACACTGTCCAGAGCATAGGAGGGTTCAGCACTCCACATCCTAAACATATTTCAATCTGTTCTACCTCCTATAAGAACAATGTTCTAGGTACCTCCCATAAAATGACACTAGAAAGCCATTGCAAGAGTAACATTGTTTAGAGGTGGTATAATTATATCTTCACCGTGTACTTCAAGTTTAACTTACTTTCTTTCTATCCTTACAAGGTTTATGCAAGACTTATTGAGCCTTCTAGTTTGTAGTAATGAAAAAACAGGTTTGCAGGTTGGTGTTGAGTGCGAGATAATTTTATATGCATAAACTGTGTGGAAGCAGCTGTCTGATTCTGTGTTTTTCTGTGTGCTTGACAAGAGGCGTATCAGTGGAAATTTTCATGCCAGGGTTTTAGTTCTCAAGTCACCAATCGCTACGGCAATAACTTGAAAAAAATTTAAATTAAAAAAAAATTTGAACAATCAGCCTTTTAATACCACTGCTAGAGCTGCCTCAAGAAACTGAATCCAAAACTTACACTAACTCCCCTAACTCTTATTGTTCTAATGCATATTCCATGTTTTTTCTGGTTAAGTGCTACAGCAAATGCAATTTTGTAATGTGTCTGGGTAATGTTGTCATTCTATAATATAGGTCATTTTTACATGTTTGTCATCTGATCATGGCCAATCAAAACAGGTTTTTCAGCCAACAATGTTTATATTAATACTACATGTGGTTGTTATCCTTGTGATGCAGTATTTAATTAATTAGCAGCAAATTAATCTGAACAGATACGCAGCACAGTAAATGAGTTGGTTGGTGTTGAGCTCAGTCCAAAACTTTACCCTATTCTGCTGACGCAGATTATGACAGTTGTCAACAGTTTCTTCACATCATCTGGCCAGGTTAGTCTTGGCCTGTCATTAAATGTAATTGAAAAGCAGACCATGTAGACCAAAAAGGCTTTGTTCAATCTAAAGTCTGGTCACAAGAATTGCTCGAGCTTGTTGATATTGGTGAAATTACTCATAAAGTACAATGTCATAACAGAAATCCCATAGTTAGACTGCTGACAGTCTGTTTTTCTCTTGAAATTCAGCTTGGGTTATGAGGTGAGATGTTTTAGCCTAAAGGGGAATGGGACAAAACATGGGCATGGCACACATCTTGCCTTATTCCCTCTTGGCCATACTGCCCTTTTGCGTTCCCGATGGTGAAACACTTGTCTAAGTGACTCTTAGAGAAAGAAAAACTGGCTACTAGCAGTCAATCCCAGAGTGCCCATGAATATGTGCACAATATCTGTGTAACATTGCAAAAGCTACGCTCAATCTCTGACAGGCACGGTTATACAAGGCAAAAGGGGGTCTTTGCTCTCCTCTCGTGCAGAATATGGAGATAATTATAAATAAAAGAGCTATACATGAGCACTCCTTGATTGTACTAGGACGTTTTTGTTATTCATTTTTATAAGTGGCTCAGCCATGTTCTTTACATTTTAGGCAGTTATTCAAGACAAGAACACTCTCTTCATTGACCAGGTAAAGGTGATAGGGATATACTCCTAACTTCCACTATGTCCTGGAACAAGAGACAAAGCAAAGATGCATGCAGTTAATGCAATCTTGGCACTGAAACTTATAATTTACCAATTACCACATATACCATAATGCTTGAGATACTAATATGAGATTTTAGCTTTATTTAATGCCTCCCAATGTACACTGTGTTCAGGCTCTCATATGCTGCAGAACAGGTAAAGACAAAGCTCTGAGAGATGAGCCAGTGAGCGAACATGCCATTGAAAATGAGACACTTCCCTTGCCCACTTGCCTCTCATGCCTTCACTTTTGCTCATGCCATAATGCATGAGAGGTTGCTTGCAAGCTACTTCATATGTAAGAGTCAGAGACCATTCTCATTGGTTTGTTTTCTGCAGATTATTGTGATAATCAAGCACATCTTGGAAAATAAACTTGGACGCAAAGATTGTTTACAGATGAGTGGGATGGACGCCATGATTTTGTCATTTGTAAGGTCAGTACATATACCTGACAAATATTCTTGTCGCCATGTGGTTACTTTTTTGTCATGAAACAAGAACATTTTAATTTGTTTGGCACAAGTTAGTCTTGATGCCCTTAAGATCATGAAAATGGCACTCAATGTGCCGAACTATCAGAGTATGGATTGAAATGATCAAAAGTTTCGTTCCAAGAGAATCATGGTAATAATATTATACATACATGTCAGGGCTGGAAATTAACTTTTCAGTCCACTTGCAGAGTTTAGCTAGCAAGAGTTTTTTCCACTAGCAAACTAGTGAGACCAGTAGCAAATTCTCTCCAAATGTTTGGGAGACGTGGGTGATTGTAACTCGCAAACGTTTGCTAGTGTATATTTTTCTCACTCGCAGATTATCAAAATCACTCGCATTTTGCGAGTTAATTTCGAGCCCTGCATCCTTCAGCAACAGGATATTCAAAGATTCCATAGCATGCTAGACTGCCATGCGTGAAGGCTCATCATGCATGTCTCTTGAGCGTTATCGAGTCGCTTTGTTTTTCAGGTATGCAAGAAACCTCCCAGTCAGCCGCCAGTCACTGCAGATTAAATGTAAACTCTGCCAACTAATTGATGTGGTAAGGATTTTGACAATGAGTGAAATTATTATGTGCAAATTAATAGATGTCAAGTGATCATAGATTCGAGAATTGTCAATGGCAACAACATAAAGGGGTGGAGTAACAAATGTTACCTCTCACTTGAATACGTACAGTAACGGATATCCGTTAAACGGTCAAAACGAACAGCTGGCGAGCGGATGATTGCACTCCTTTGAACGGTTTAAGAAAAAATTGTGATGTTAGCCATTCAAACAGCTAAAGAAATATACCGAATGGACGATGGCAGCTGTTTGAAAAATTGCGATCGGTTTCTTGATCGGTATAACGCTCAGAGATCAGTTGAGAGTTTGTTTTGGCAAAATAGTTGATGGTTTGTAATGGTGTTGGTGACAGGTTATGGCCAAAAGAGATGAGCTGTTACTCCACCAAGAAGTCAAGCTAAGAAACAAGCTAGTTGAATATCTGACTGACTGGGTGCTTCCATCTGCTGAACACCATCAGACTGAGGGTATCCCTGCAGAACTCTCTGTCTTGTCCAAGTGAGTAGCTCTTTGAAACTCTTCATCTCGCATTACTGACCTTTTATACCCTGCGAGCAGTTGGTTTCTCCTACGCCAAATGAGACCAACTGTTCACAGGGTAACCTTTTAAGGCTTGTTTAATATTTTTATCATGGTTTTTACTCACTCGGGTCTACTACGACTAACAAAATACCTCTAGAGACGACCCCTTGTAACAAGAATATGTGTTCTTTTTTTTTGAAGAGATGCTAACTTATGAAAAAGTTTAAAAAATAATGTAGCGCTCGTGTGTGTCAGAGACCATAACCTAGTGTCCATTTCCCCTCAACTGGACAGTGGTAGTAGAGGTCTAATTGTACCCAGTAAACCCCGCCTTACGGCGACCACATTATTACGGCCAGTCTTTCTTGTCCAGGCGAAACGTCCTTACGCTTTATTCAAGAACACCCCGTTAATCCGGTAATTATGATATACATTACATGTACAGTATCTGTTAAGCTGCGAGACATCACTTAAAATAGACCAGTAATGAATGTTGACCTTACCCCCTGTTAATATGGCCATGAATATTTGGACGTATTAAGGGAAATACGGCCAAATATTCATGGCTTTTTGGTGATCATATTAACGAGGTTCCACTGTGCTTTAAAATTAAAACCGGTCTGTTCTTCAGTAACATTTGACGAGAAATAATCAATTGATCAATGGACCTTTTCTCTGTTTCTTAGAGACTTTGATGCCACTGTCATGCGAGCAATAGCTTCACTACTGTCGGGTTTGCCCCTTCAACCTGAAGTGATGGAGACAGACATTGTGGAGGCCAAGTCACAACTCTTTCTCAAGTGAGTTCCGACAATTTGTGACATAAGACGAGTTAGGGAAAAATATTTGAACCTGAAATAAAATATTTTGGATCTGAATAGGCATCCCACCTGTTATTTTGTGCATTGAGAAATGAGGATGATGATGCTTACATGGTCGAATAAATAAATAAATAAATAAATACATACATACATACATAAATAAATTTATTATTAATGAATCATGAGAATACCTCTGTAGCCAAAAAATGTAGCCCTCTTTTCCAGTGGTTTTGGTTTAGGCCACTCATCCAATACTTGGTGGAGGTGTTGTGCTGCAATCAATATTTTTTTAAAACATACTTCTGACTCCTTACGTAGAAGCCCTGTAATCGAGAATATTTTTATTTTGCACTCAAATTTAGGTACTTCACGCTGTTCATGAACTTGATGAACAGAGAGAAGGGTACAATAAAAGCTGAACAGCAGGAGGATAAAGGTGACGTGAATCACAGCGCATCCCAAACACTTCATCAGAACACCGTCCTGGCCATGTCCAATCTGCTGAATGCTAATATCGATACTGGACTCATGTATGCAATAGGTAAGGAAAGAGAAACCTGGGACATTGTTGTATTTAAAGGCACCTTGTCATCTACTTTTACAGTAATTATAAGAATTAGAACTAAAATAGATCTGCAATAGCTGAGGAAATACATTGTGATTTTAATTTCAGACAAAGACAGCGTCCAAGAGTAAAACCATCAGAAATTTTTAAGGTCCTAAGGAGATTACAGGAGATTATAAAACTTTTAATCACGTACTTTCTTGGGTGGTGCCAACACATGTGTTCAATGCCTGTACATATGACAGAGCTAGAACTTGGCCTTGCTCGTTCCTTTTATCAATGGAAAGGATATTTTTGTTTCTTGTATGGAAAACATAATGAATAATGCTGTTTTAGTCTAACTCGTGTTTTCTAGGTGTAATTTCACCTAGGTGATTCCCGAGTAAAAGAACCCGCCATAGATTTCCGATGAAACTTGGTATGGTGTCAATACAGTACAAGGAGATGTTAAAAGAAAAAGAAAGAGCTTTTATCTCGCTATCGAGCTTAGTTTGAGGGAAATCTCTTATGTTTTGTTTTTGATGATGCATACATCGTGCGCAGTAGGAATGCGCAATGCAAAACCCGAGAATCACCTTAAACATAAGAGATTTCCCTCAAACTAAGCTCGATAGCGAGATAAAAGCTTTTTCCCACGAGCACGGTGACCCCCACTTTTTATTTTATAAATTCAATGAGAACAATATCCGCAATAACTGAGAAAAAGTTTAGCAGAAATCTATGGCTACTTTTTGGCAAATGAAATAAATGCTACATATAGAGATGTAACGGGCCCAATAGAGCAAGTCCAAATTATGTTTCCTTTAAAAGATAAAATGTCAATTAGTAATGCAGGGTATTTAAAGCCATTTTTCTGGGACGTAGATGAATAAACAGTCAAAGAAAGTCGAACTTTGTGTAATATAACAGGGCGCATTGAAAAATAATCGCGCTTATTTGTTGCGCACTGAGATAACCAAACGTCACCTAAATAACCATATTTGTCAGCATCGTGGCATGAAAACAAGCACGGTGACCCCCTCTTTTTATTCCGTTTTTAACATCTCCTTGTACTGTAATGACACCATACCAAGTTTCATCGGAAATCTATGGCGGGTTCTTTTACTCGGGAATCACCTTAAGGATGGTGCCTACTTTTGTTAGTGCGCACACGTTCTGCGCATCACGCAAGCCATGGTTTAAGCGCCCGCTGGGGTTCATGTTGACGCAATCAACTACGCCACCAAGTACACGACTAAAATTAAATCTTTTTTACTGTAACCAAATCAATTTTAATGAACCTGTACTTAAACCAGGAACATCAGAATAGCAGCATATCGCTAACCAATAAATGTTAACGTCTTTCTGCTAAAAACCTAGTTGTTATCTGTCGAAAATTACACTGAAATCCAATTGTAAACATGTACCAGCAGATGGCGTAGTGCGCGCAAAAAAATTCAAAATAATGTCTTACTTACTGGGGAGGTGAAAGGAAAAATGTAACGGTCACCGCAAAAGTTTTCAAAAAAGATCAATAACTTTAAAAAACGCATGGCTGCCCCTACATTTTATGTTGCGAAATGGAAGTGACAAGCCTATTCAACATGTGATTAGTTTCTGGTTGTGAGCAAAAGGTATTTAGACTGTATTTTAGTTCTAAAAGCGCTTTTGACTCAATTTTGTTGTTAAGAACGTACCAAAAATGATTTTAATGTTACCATTTGCCGTGTAGTTTAAAGATCTTTGAAAATGTATTTGCCTTTCTGTATGTAGAGGCGAATTCTAAGAAAATCTGTAAGGAGATAACCTTTCCCCCTTTTTTCCAGAAAAATGCTGATGTCAGCATTTTTGTTAAGATTCAAATTAATTAATTATCTCGAAAAAATGCGTGGCTATCCCAATTTTTCTTTGTGGATTTCAATAGTCCTTGCAAAGGTCTACTTTTTCCGTGTGGTCCTAACCTGGCGCAAAAACCTTTGTATTTAGTAGGCACCGTCCTTAAACTATGTTTCTGAAAAGTGTCCGAAATTCTTGTCCCAAATTTGGGCGTGCCTGAAATTTTTAGCGTCCGAATTTTTTTTTGGTATGCAATATTTATGGGTGTTAGCCATAAAATGTTCTGCTCTTTGAAGCACAATCTGATGATGCCAAAATTCACAATTATATCATAGGAACATAACTGCAATAGTTTGAGTACATGTAGAACAAAGGGCAACAAGTTGTAGCAGCCTATTTGTACGTGATGATGGGTAATGTCGGTAGGAATAGAACTGGCAATTCAAAATGGACAACAGGCGGTTATTGGATTACACTTATTGGAGGAGGCGGGGGGGGGGGGGGGCTCGTCTCTTTTTCATTGCCGTCTTATGGTCAATATTTAAGGTTGGCGTATTCCTTTATCTTTGCAGGCCTTGGTTACCATGACGATTTGCAGACAAGAGCTGTGTTTATGGAGGTGCTCACAAGGATTCTTCAACAGGTTTGTGTTGCTAATACTCTGGTTGATGATGTTAGTTTAATTTACTCTACATTTATTCTGTGTTTATATATGGAGTCATTTTTTTATGATCTTGTAACAAAATCGCGCTAAGGGAATGGCTAGATATTAAAACCTCTATAAACTGAGCAAGACAGTCTGATAGGAAATCATGATGTAAAGCAGAACGTTATTGAACTAATGCCGGAGAAGCCATCTACACTCTGGTGATATTAAAAAAGATGAGTAACATTCCGCTCGAGACTAAACCAAAGGGAATCATTCTATGGTTTGACTTAACAAACATAATGCCACAGTCTTCTACTGTTTAGAACAAGCAGTTTGTCATCACCAGATTTCCCTGTTAGGCCCTCTATTACTTATGGCTGACTTGTGAAAATTAATGTTCGGTTTTAGGGCACTGAATTTGACAATTTGGCAGACACAGTGTTGATGGACAGGTTTGATCGACTGGTGGATTTGCTGACTCTAACAGGAGAAAAGGGCAAGTTCCCTATTGTCATGGCCTTGGCTAGTGTGGTACCAGCACAACAAATGGTAAGCTAGAATGTCAATGTTCAGGGTTGTCTCTTCGAGGCATTCAGTTAGTTGGAATGCAGTGCGAAAAGTGGCGCACGAAAAAATAGGGCAGAAACTTGGCGTACCAAGCCTATCCTACCCATGTAGTTTATGGTACGGAAACGGGAGAGATACACCAGCCTGATGCAGACTTTTCCTTAATCCTTTGTATCTCAGGATGAACTGGCTCATGTTCTGGTCACGCTGTTTGATGACAGGCAAATTCTACCACAACTGCTGAATAACCTGTTTGCTATGGAGGTTTGTTCATTTACAGAGCATTTGAGTACAGCACAGTCTGGTTAGAAATCAAACGAGGGATTATTGCTATTTGCAAATGCAAGGAGAACAGAAGATTGCGTAGGAAGGGATCTCAGACAAGCAATGGCATTAGAAATCCGCCGTATCTAAAGTCATTCAATTTAAGATGTAATGCTAATAGTCTTAAGTAGGTTTGTTGCTAAGTTGTCCTCTTGTAGTGGAGAGTTTTCTTGAGCTGCGAAGCATTCACTGGCTCGTCCTGAGTAGCGTACTTCCCTGCTTCTACGCCAGGCTGAGAAAATCTAAAAAGGGTAGTCAAAACAGGGTTTATTAAATAAATTCACCGTTGTGACTACTGTTACAATCACATACACGTTAATCTCATACACTGTAATCACATATTTTGTAATCCATACACTGTAATCACATACATTGAAACTACAGACACTGTAAGACAATATCCTTTACTTAACCAGGTCTACAGTACAGAGGGGATGCAGACACTTTTCAGAGGAAACAGCCTCTCAAGTAAAACCATGGCGTACTGTTTTAAGGCGTTTGGTGGTAATTACCTTCACACACTGTTAGCACCACTCATAGCTCCGATGTACAAAGAACTGATCTCATTTGAAGTCGATCCCACAAGGTTTGTTTACAAGATAGTACTGATTATGTACATGTAGTCTTATTGCTTGTTGTGTTATCTGATTCCATTTTGTTTTGTTTTGTTTCTTCAATACCAGGCTCGAAAAAGGCCAAAATGTGGAAGAGAACAGGAATAATCTGATTAAAGCAGCACAGAAATTCATCAACGAGATTGTCATTTCTGCCGAGAGGTAAATTGTATTTTGTGTTTTGCCCAACATTGGACAAACAGTTTGACTTTTATCAGAATTTTGGAAAGAACAGGTCTCTGGTTTAGTCAACCTTGCTCTAACTTGATACCTTCTCTTTATACCTTAAGAGCAAGAGTAGAGAAAAATTTAAACATTAACGGCGCAAAAACAAGTTTCTCATTGTAATACTGTCATTCATTTAGCTTCCCCATTCAACTGCGAAGTCTGTGCAGCTGTCTACGGGAGGTAAGTATGCCTTTTAAGAATTGAAGCTCTACATGAATAACTACTCCATTGATCAATTCTCGATACAGCCATATGAATGTGATTTACATCGTGTTTTTGTTGCATTGCAGTGGTAGTTCCAGCACTTTATATATGGGTTATTGACCAAGTGTGAGGTCAAGATGGCTGGATATTGGCCAAGTTCTTTTTTTGCGTGTTTATGGATCGAGACGAAGTCGAGGTCCATAAACTCGCAAAAAAAGAACGAGGCCAATATCCAGCCATCTTGACCGAACAAACTTGGTCAATAAAGGACTTATTATATGGCTTTCAAGGGAATTTTTCTTGCGGGATACAGCGGGTAGTCCCGAGCGGGCAAGATGGCTCCATCTTGCCCGCTCAGGTAGCCAATCACAGCGCGCGATTTGGGTCATCTTGTCCGCTCGCGGAGCTAGCCATATAATAAGTTCCCTTATTGCTTCTGTTCACTTTCTGTTAAGACCATTTTAGTACACATCTGGCAATGTCGCTGATTAATGTTAGGCGTGGTGGTGAAGCTTGTATATCCAGTTAACTATGCTGAAAGGGACCTAGCTTGGTCTTTGCCAGAGCTAACCGTCTTTGTTTATTGCTCGAATGGTAGCGGTCTGACAAAGATCTGTCCTTGGTCCTCTTAGCCTGCGAAAACAGCCGTCCTTCTTGGCTCCCGGCCAGAAGGACAGCTGTTTTCGCAGGCTATGGTCCTCGGTTGGTTGGGCAGTGGGCTAATCGTATGAACCAGATTGATAAAACCTACAAGTCATTATAGGAACGCGCGGCCGCGCTTTATGGTTAGTGCTGCTGATTCTGGACTAGCATCCCATCCAGGAGAAGTAGAAATAGTCACTTCATGCTACAGAAATCGAAGATAAAAGCTGGCCTCATGAGCCACTTGGCTCGGATAAAGACTTCACCATAAGGCCTCATGTGCCAATAGGCAGTTATCGGAGTCGCCATGGGATCTAATTGATACATGATTTTTCTCTTCATAGGTAGTTCATCAGAGATTTCCTAAGCACAGCTTAGAAGCAGTGGGCAGTGCCTTCTTTTTGAGGTTCATCAACCCAGCAATAAGTATGTTTGTCCTTGTAATAACTTACTGTCTAAAGGCCTCCACAATGTATTTCATTACCGGGAAACAATATCCAAGTGTCTTTAGCTATAATGTCGAATAATTTCTAATTCAAATCAAATGACAAGTAGTTCAAATCCAAACTTGTTAAAAAGAAAGACGGAGATTTAATCATCTTTTTTCTTTTGTCTAGAAGAATACTTCATGATAAGATATTTCATTACAAGGTGACACAAACGTTACTTTTCTCAGTATGTAGTAAAGGATTATCAATTATGGCGAACATGTGAAACTATCAAACAGCTTGATATTTTTACCGTACTTGAAACTTACTCTACAGTTCAAACGGCCAAATGTCTGTAAAGTAAAACTCTTGATAGAAATGCGCTTTTTGACATGAGAAAGAGCTGCTCAACCTTAGTAGGTTCATTTCAATTACAATTGACCATAGTTCTTGACTTAATGTAATTCTCCTTTCTATCTTGGAATACAAAAATCGCTTTTTAAGAGCCTTTGAATGAAGTTCTGGCCTGAAAAATATTGTTATACATGCGTTTAGACTTGTCTGACATTAAGGAAACGTTTTATTTTCAGCGTCACCACATGTTACTGGAATTATTGACCAGGTTCCTTCAGAAGAGCTGGGAAGAGGACTTATGTTATTGTCTAAGGTGGGTTTTTACCAGCATACTGTTATTCTATTATTTGTCATATTGACACTGTTTTTAAGCAGGTTTACGCATGGGGAGTAGGCGTGGTGTTGTGGTTACAGTACTCGCCTCCAGTGCCATGTCTTGTTCCGAGGGTTTTTCTTCGGGTCCCCCCTGTTAGCCCCCTCCCCTCCCCCTCACTCCCACTTCCTCGCCCTCCTCCTCAAAACCAGCATTTCCAAATTCCAAGTGGACCTGGTAGACGAGAGTGGAAGAATTGGTACCTTAGTTTTCTCTTTTTGTGAGTTTGGTTTGCTGCAGGACGTGGCCAATTTGTGAAGAGATAACTGAGTTTTCCATCTTTGTTTTCAGGTTCTGCAGAATTTAGCCAATCATGTTCTGTTTACCAAAGAGAAACACATGGAACCGTTCAACGGTTTCCTTCAAGCAAACTTTGATAAGGCGAGAAAGTAAGTCTTTTTCCTTCACGCAATATAACAGGCCAATTTCTTATACTTGGTCGTGGACTGGAACTAGCATGCAATCGAAGCTCTTGCGAGAGAATAATATATATTAGAACGACTCCTCGCATTAACCTCAGTTGCATGCTAGTTCCAGTCCTATCCCGGGAATACGAAAGTGGAAAATTAAGAGAAGTAACATATCTATTATGGGCAGGAGCCATAATCAGGGGACGGAGACCGTAAGTCTTGGGATCCGCGCGGACCCATGATATGGGACAATTTTTCTATTTTTAGAACAAATTGCGCCATCCTGACGTCATATATCGTGCTTTCGCGTGGATGTTGTCACGTTGCGTGATGAAATGGTGAGATTCCCTTGCCGATTTTTCACAGCGATGGCAGGGAATAAGGCAGAGAAGAAGAACTAGGGCTCTTCTATGTACTTTTATGCTCGGATTTAATGGAAAAAGTGTGTTTTCAGGGTCCAGGATTTCTTTAATTTCGCGCTTTGAATGGACAAATTCCGCTCGCCGACTAGTTATACACGTACACTTTTGTGTTTGTTCTGTAGAGAAAAGTTCTGTAAGAACACTGTTTACTCCGGTATTGAGTGAATTTGTGAGTTTGCCAAACAATGCTTTATCATAACCAAAACCTGTTTTTGATATTTTCTTGTTGTTTCTGCTCGTTTGGCTAGTTTGCAAAAGTTTTTGAAAGGCAAGTCTGACGCATACGGGTAGCTCATTAGCATAGTCTAGTGCAGCGCGTGCACTGTCAAGTCCGGGTCGGTGTTTTCAGATTGTCAACAAACCTTGACAAGGATTTGTTTCGTTGTCTTTTGTGCTGAGATGCTACAACAATTTTCACCAACGTTGCCTAAAAGGATACTAGCACCATGTGTGTTTTTTTCACATAGTGAAACTTTACACTGCAAAAATAAAATAGACAAGAAGTTTTGACGTAATCGATTAAGGACGTTCGCGCCCATTGCTACTGCGCATGCTATTCACTGGTCGGGCGCGTGCCACGTCATTTTCAAGCGCGCGCACCGAGACGAAAACTCAACAAAATATAGAGCTGATGACCTTTGGGTTAACTTTGTGTGCGAATATTTTTGTTGGAAGCTCGGTGATCCCCACTTTTTTTTCGGCAGCTCACTTCCTTTTCTGATTGTTCCATTATACTAGAAAACCCAAAAAAACCTGTACTGGGAAGTTTTAAATATTTCTCATATACTATTCAAATAGGGTCGAATTGGTACATGAATACAGGTGTGCGTAACTTAGAAGTTGCATTTTTTTAAGGCTTATTCTACCTGATTTAATTACATATGTAGCAAAGATCTATCAAATAGGCCTATATATGCTGTGGTAAACACACATAACTTAGATGTGATTCTGTTCAACTTAAATATATGCCGATAGTAATGAATCCCGCCAGAGTCGCCTCGAGTGACTGGAAATCCTAGAAATGATATGGTCTGTGATACGCCTTATCTTCAAAACGAGTTCGGTGACCCCCGATTGTTTTTACGTTTTTAATCCAATTTTATCATTTTCTACCTGCAGTCAAAGTTTTAAAAAAAATCTGTACATGGAAAGTTTTTGGGCGCGAACGTCCTTAAATCGAAATCTTTATTCGAGGTAATTAAAAGCGTCATCGTAACTTTTCTGACTATTTCTGCTGTATTCATATATTTTCAGCTAAGCTTTTAATATGTTCTCAAACATTAATCAACCTTAAACACATTCAAAAACTAGAGATATTATATGAGTTCGATATGCGTCCAATTTGTCATGTTTTACTAGCTGTTCAAAACACGCATCGGCGGGCGCTCTTATTCATCGACAACAGACAATTTATTGGATGACGTGTTTGGGATTAGGGTAACGATACGATCATGTTGCGAAAAGCGAATTGAAACAAAACTTTGCAAATTCTCCCACTGTTGGAAAAGTATTCAAAAACAAATTCGGCCAAGTTGTAAAAAAACCTTCCGACCTCATTTTGTGTTTGTTTGGTTTCGTGAAAGCGAAGAAATTTAGAGATTCCAGCGAATATTCGCAGTGCATTCAAAATGTTTTGGCAAAGAGTTGCCTCCCTTGTCAAACTTTATACAAGCAAAAAAAATTTTCCTGGGCGCGGTAAGGCCTAGGTACGAGTTTAGCGCTTCAGTGTTACGCAGGATTTGTAAGCAGCAGTTTTTCCAGTAAAAATTGCGTGAGATAAGAGATGACAAGAGGAGACAAAGGCAAAGTGCTCTTTCTTTTCGTCCTTTTATTTACTCTTCCTACTCAGCAAGATTGTGCTAAAAATAGAAAAATTGTCCCATATCATGGAGCTAACCCCAATACTAGAAATGGCGCGCGCTTACGATCTCCGTCCCTGATTATGGCTCCTGTTATGGGTTTATACGTCGCCCTCTCATCATTACTTCTTGAAATGGCTGATTTGTTTTTTAAAGAGAATTTGAAAAGTTCTTTCAAATGCATTCTTATAAAGTGATAAAGTGTATGAACCTTGGTTAGGAACTGTCATAAAATGTTGTATCTTTCCATTCCAAGGTAACAAAGGCGGTTGGAGTAAACTCCTGGCCATACACGTTGAAACACGTTATACCGATCATCCTGAAGGCTCTACCTTTGATAATTGGTCACCTCACATGTATCTGTAGGTCTAGTCTCACCTCATCATATACTATTAAAAAATCGCTCAAACTAAATCTCGGAGGAAACCAGATGCCCGTCACTTTACTCAACGAATCAAAGTTGAATGGATGGTTTATCCTTTTGCATGATGTTGTATTTTGCAGATTTTTTAGTGTCATCTCGTCAAAGTGTCCCTCCAAAAGAGACGACGACAGCACAAGTTACTCTTTCATTAGTGACAGCAGTGTGTTAAGTCTTCATAAACTCTTATGGGATCACCAAGAAAAGATTGGCACTTATTTGGCTACCAAAAGGTGAACAGTGATCCGCTTCGCGAAAATTATGGTAGACATTTGGTGCTGGTATTTGTTATGAAAAAAAATACTGCTTTGGGAATGATTTTCATTGGATTTAATTTTGAACAGCAGAACTGTTGTCATAATGCTTAGTCTGTTGTTCAGTGGCAAGCATATGCATTGATTGGTCGCAGGCTAAGGTTTTCTTTTTAACAATTAAGCCCCGGCCGAACGATCGCAACATTTCAACGCAACATTGTTGGGAGCAACATGTTGCGTGCGTTAGGCCACCCTGTTGCGACGTGTTGCGACATGCTGGGTATTGTTGGCTCAAATTTGAAAATGGTCAAATTTTTCGTGCAACATTTGTGGATGTTGCATGATGTTGTTGTCGTTTGGCCAGGTTCATACAACAATGTTGCGTCTGGGCATGCGCACTAGTTCGATTTTCATACCCAACATGTGGCAATGCGTTGCAACAGGGTGGCCAAATGCGTGCAAAATGTTGTACCCAACAACGTTGCGATATGTTGTGTTCAGTTGTTGCAATCGTTTGGCCGGAACTTGCAAATTTTGGGCCAGCAGTGTTGGGATATGTTGCGTTGAGATGTTGCTTTCGTTTGACCGGGGCTTTAGACAATTCACTCTCGATTTCTGTGTGGATTATAGTTGACTCGGGGCTCGCCTCCATTTTGTTAACAACCTCACACTGCTAGTCTACTCAGTATCTACTTAAAAATTAGATTATGAGCTCGAGATTTCTATCGTGTGATAGTTGATGAGAGCGCAGCCCGAGTCAACTATCACGCATGGAAATCGAGAGCGAATAATCTAATTGTTTTAGTATAAATCTACTAGTCGTTCAAAACTTTATCTAAATCTTCTTCACAGGCACTTCGAAAACGCGAAGAAACGGCCTTCATTTTGCCGACAAGAGTACACTGCTACGCTACTCACTATCTATCACACAATAGATAGTGAGTAGCGTAGCCAATCAGAGCGCGGCATTCGTGATAGAACGCTACTAGATTTATACCAAAACAGAATACATAGTGAGTAGCGTAACCAATCAGAGGACGGCATTCATTATAGAACGCTGATATAGACTAGTTATCTGGAGCCAATCTGATTTGATGTGTGGCTCGACTTCAGGCCTAGTAGGGTGGTGAAGCAAACGTGATCGATTAAAAAGAACATAAAACTGATAAATAACTTAGCTGTTTGCATGTAGTTGGTATGAAATGGGTTTTCAAACGTAATCCACTGTTCTCTTTCAGTGAATTCAAGAAGTTTGGTAGGAGACCCTTTGAGAAAATGTCGACCCTTCTGGCTCATCTCGGACCACCTGATCAGCAGAAAAATCATTTTTCACATGTGTAGGTTTTAGCCTTGCTTAAAACATTATTTATCTTGCTAATTATTCCACTACTACACTTAGCGATATCGCATTCTAGAGGATTTTTAGCTGCCGCATTTATGCGTGACAATCAAATTAAATCTTTTGAGGAAAAAAAACAAGGTCATGGAACACGTATTTGTCAGTAATACTTACGGAGAGTATCAGATTAGGTATGTCTTTAATCCACTTCCTCAAGTATGCATGCTTTGGTTGTGAAAAAAAAAAACTTCAAAATTGCCCCAGATTTTAAAGCAACGAATGCTTTGTCCCAGTGTTGTAAGTTTGTTGAAGGTAGTGGCGTGTCAAGGCAGTTCCTGATCTTTTTCTGGTTAACTAATGAAGAAACGTTTAGCACAATAATGTACCAGGGTTTCTGCGTACATACGTGTTTGCTCTAGTCGCAAGTTTTAGTCAACGAAGAATATAAATTACAGTGCCTTGTTTTTGGGCCTCAAGAGTTTCGCAAAACTAAGGAGTGACTTTTAATGCAATTGTGAAGTAGCATTCTAGTGTGCAACTTGATGTTGGGCAAATTTCGTTTACTGTGCTTTGAACTCGAGGGGATAGGTCCGCGAGAGTAGTCCTTGCGGGTTGTCCCGTGATCATTTCACACAAAAGGTTAGTCACGGGAGCTTAAGTGTCTTTTCAGTTGAAGCCAGTTGTCCCACTTTGTGGGACAAGTCGTAGGGACCAAATTGTGGTCCCTGCGATTGGATATTTTGACAAACATGGCTAGTTCACACGAAGGGACTGGACCCCTCATGTGTGCCGGCCTCTACTGTTAAGGTAGGGTAACGTTTGTTTGTGTTTCTGTCTGTCGTTTAGACGGTGGCAAGATGGCACACGGTTTGAGGAATTCATGGCACGACACGCTGAAGAGAGTCGCGACGATTTGCAGGCCATGAAAGCTTTAAACGTGTTTTACCAAGTACGTTTTATGTCGTGTTTTTTGAATGCTGTTTTCCCTTCTTTAGATTTTGTTGATGCAAGTGGTATAGCTTCTTTTGAGGTCCTCTGGTTGAGTATTGTGTGTAAAAAGTTAACATATGGAACTTGAAGGGAACACTCTGCATTGTCGTTCTTTGAAGATGTCGTAATATACAGGTGTTTCGAAAAAGATTGTCCAACATAAGCGTAAAAGCGCAAGCGACAAAAGGTATTGTGGGCCGCGTAAGCTTCCGCCTGTTTGAAGGGTGAACTTCTCAGTGTTTCAGTACGATGGAAGTCTTTTACGTATATTTGTGATTTCTCCATCCTTCGTTACTAGACAATGTGAACTTCTAACAAGTAACGGTAGCGACAACTTCCCATAGTACCTTTCAAAATTATCGCGTACGCTTTCAAATTGCATTGAACGAATTTTGGAACCGCATTCAATTTGCAGTCTATGTTTGTCGAAGTGTATGGTTAAATTAGTTTAAATCACTGCGCAGTGAAATGGCGATAGAACTGTTGAGTAGTCGAAGGCGTTCCATTTGCGAATACGTTGCTTCGGTGAAACTGTCAGAAAACACAACAACTTCAGGTCACAAATTGTGATTTACTCGTAATTAAGTGTAATAAAACTGCGTAAGAATCGCTGTTTTACTGCGGTTGAAATGCACTTACAGTGTTGCATTATGGTGCTCAACGTTTAAAATAGTATGTCGTAACATTTAAAGGAATATTTGAGAGCGTGCTTTTCCTTACTTGAATTTTTCTCTCGTTTAAGGGTGGAAAATCCAAAGGAGGACATCCAGTGTTTTACTATATTGCCAGACGTTTCAGGTGCTGTGCTATACTGTAGAGGAGAAAATTGAAGTGTTTACAACGTGTTTAGAATCCTTTTATCCACATTGAAATATAGATTCTCTTAACTGACTGCCTTGCGTTTATTTTACTGTCACTTCTGAGAATTTAGTGTTGTTTCAAGGCAATATCGTTTAACAGCTCTTTCACGGTTGGTTTTTCTCATTTGCATTACAATGTAGTCCAACGTGGATGCCAGGCAATTTCGGGCTAAAACTACAAAATAGCCCGAAATTGCCTCGCATACATGCAATTTGTATTATTTGTAGGGGTGACCAAATAAGCGACGAACTTCTTATATACCACGCCTTACTGACACTAGAAAGCTGCATCGACAGGCCGTGGGAATTAGTGGTAGATTTTACTCACACGACATTGGAAAACCGATTTAGTGTAAGTAAAAGGCAGTTATGTAATGCGTCCCAAAGGCTGGAGGCAGCGTGGCCGAGTGGTTAGGTCGGACACCGCACATCAAATCCGGAGGTCGCAGATTCAGATCCTGCTCTGACCACTCAGCTGGAGTTTTTTCTGGGTGGACGCTAATTCAACTCCTCGGTCATGCTTGTAAATAGCCAACTGGTCTGCCTCCCGCCAGTTGGGATTTTAAGCCTATTATGTTTAGTTGATACACTTGTTTCTCTCAGTTTAAGTGGCATGTCTGTGAACTAGCTGCACTTGGTGTAGCTAAGCGAATTGACCAATATAAACAACAGCATATGAACATCTGCGGTTTTGAGGTTGAATGCCGTTTGGTAATGCTGAAGAGTTATAACGTTTCTCAGTCTGGAACAAGTGAAGGGAAACCTGCTACCGTGTTGCTGATGTGTTTATGTTTCTTTTTTAGCGACTGTTCCTCTTTGGTAAAACCAGAGTAAACGTTTACAATGTATAAAACTGTATCTTGTGGAGACGCTTTGAAGTCTCTTAATTTGTAAAGAAACTCAGTAATGGGAATTTGAGTTATTTTAGCTCGTACAAAATTACTTATAAATTGAAGGAAACCCAAAAATAATAGTTTACTAGGACAGAAAAAACACCAAAGAGTTAACAAATAAAGAAGCCTCGACTGTGCTCTGTTCTCTTGTAAAGCACGCAGGAAGCGGTAGAGCACGAAAGAAGTGTAGGGGAAAACACGAGACGCAGTCGAGAGGTTTTCTCCACTTCTTGAGTGCTCTACCGCTTCCTAAGTGCTTTACAACTGAACAGAGCACAGCCGAGGCTTCTTTATTTGTTTTATGATAAAGAATTCTATAATTTCCCCATGCATTCGCTGAATTTTTAGACCAAATTTTATTTTCCAAAGGAGTAAAAGTGGCGTCAGCTGTCTACTAATCTCTGATAAAGCACGCTTAAATAAGCCAATCACAATCCTTGATAGAATTGTTCAAATAATTTGATTGTCTAACAACACGACAGCTGTCAATCACAAATTGGACTTCGGCTAACCTTTCCCGCCCTTTCGCGTTGCTCGGCTTTCGAGAGAAGAAGAATGCCTTCAAAGTTCGCTTTTCAGTTTTAGTTTGACCCGGTTAAACAGGACGTATAACCAGGGAAAGGTTGCTAGTCCAGAGGGATCTGGCCGCCCTGTGACTCACGAAAACGTGTACTTTTCCGATGGAAATTACGAAAGAAAGCTCAAAGCTTGCGGATGAAAATGCCAAATGCTGATTTGTATTTGAAAGAATCTACAGTTTCTTTTACCTGCTTGCAGCAAGATTGCCCAACTAACGTGAATGTTGTAAAGACTAGACTGCTCGCACTTGTTCAACTCCGAACACAGGAGCAAGCTTTCAACTGATTACTCGTCGGGTAAGCGGTGATACGGAATTGTTGAAGTTCAATTCATTGAGATGACCGGAGCCGCGGCTAGTAAGCAAGCGAGCGTTACTACACTGCATGTAAGTGTGGTTGAGCATTTTTACAAAAATAAAGCTTCTCATTGTAAACAGAAATAGCTCAATGGTATTCTCTGTCGTTGTTTTACTTCTTCAGTATAATTTCTGGCTTCGTAATATATTCTGATGTCTTTCATCTAAGAATTTGCTAGGTCAAGAATTTGTTTATTTCGCTACGTGTTTTGTCGGAATGTAGCAAAACGTGTTATTTTCATACAGTTTTTACACTACTGTTGTCAACGATGGTCTCCATGAGCCATATTTACTGCTGACAAATAGCTCGTTTATTTTGGCTTTCAACCCGTTCCCTAATCTCTGATAAAGCACGCTGTTTCAGCCAATCAGAGCGCGCGTTGTATGGAAACTTTATTATAAATAATAATAAACCGTAAAGTAACAAGGATAGTAAAAGATGAAGAAGATTAACACGGATTACAAACAACGAATGAATGAACTTTTCAAGATGTCCAAGCCTTGATGTGCTCCTATAACTTTTGAGAAGCATTGTTGCTTAGGTATCCACTTATATTTCAGGACATCGCAGCAACAAACGAAAAATATAAGTCGGGTTACCCCAGCTGACTTGCTATTTTTTCGTCTATCGCTGCGATGTTAATAGTGTGTTGTTGATTTGTTCCAGCCAAGCACAGTTGTAAAGCTCTTGACAGTTGTCCCTGACGGTGCAGTGAAGAACCTAATGGCAGCATACTTGTACAACTGCAGTAGTACGCTAAGGCAGTATGCTAAGTATAACGAGCGCCACTTGTCTCCACTCAAGGTAGTTACTACAGAATTGACGCTCTTTCTGCCTGCACTCAGCACACAGTGGAGCAGGAAAGAGAGGAGTCAGTGACATTTTTTTTGTACATTTATTTATTTTTTACCACAACATACAAATAACATGCACACAGTACGTTGAAGATAAATTCAAAGTTTGTGGCGATTTTAAGCAAACGACGTTGCTTAGCAACATGACGTGTCGCTGACGTCACAACCTAACCGTGGTCACTCTGTATTTTGATTGGGCAAAAGATGCTTAAAACTCTTTTAATGCTCCTACAAACAATGTATTACCTGGATCGCTAGCTCTAATTCCACTTAATAGGAATTTCGTATTACTAAGCCTGTTGTGAAAGAGTCATTGTAATTACTTGTCGCGGACATATGATATGTGCCTTGCATACTGCTGTAGTCAGCGAAGTGAAAAATGTTACTTCTGCACATAACAACAAGGATTGGTTATATGTAATTAGTATCACCCAACTAGTGGACTAATGCAACTCCTGCATTTTGATTGGCTACGCTACTAGGGGTCTAATAGTAATAGTCATCGAGTAGCGAAATTCGCCGGTTTTTCCTTCGTTTTTTCCCCAAACAAATATTTCCTAAACCTGCATTTGCTAACTTTGTTATTGCCTTTTCTGTCTGACTAGTTGGGTGATACTAAAACAATTAGACCCTTCGCCCTCAAGGGCCACGGGTCAATAGCCCATTCGGCTTCGCCTCATATTGACCCGTAGCCCTTTCGAGCTACGGGTCTAATTGTTAAATAGTCCTTGTACGAAACAAAATGGTCATTAAGGTTGTCTAGAAAACCACATTGCCTAAGACCCGTGGGGTAGGTAGTGTTGCGGAACATCAGCTGTAGGCGACACATTTAAGGTTTTGATTCTCTTTCTACCCGGCGTGAAAGTGAAATAAGGCTAGCAATGGGAGGCATTGAGAACCCCTTTTGGCTCATGAAAACTCTCGCGTCGCATATACTTTAGTTGTTTTCGCAATATTTTTCTCTCATAAATTCACGAATAACATATGCCCTTAAGTTGTTTTTTACGCTTGACGCATTCATTTTCGCCTTCATCACGTGTCCCACATAAACGATTTTACCACGTGTCAATATCTTTCTTACAGGGCCGGTCTGTGGTGCGAGTTTGCGAGTCCCTCAGTAAACTGCACGAATATGTCAGTCCTAATGAAATCAAGCTGCCAAGCTCCACTTTGTCCCTGGAGGAAGACTTAAAGGCAAGCTGTTCCTAAAACATTATTTCTTAGTCTATTTTGATTGAAGCAATTATACTAAGGTTAAGGTTAAGGTTAAGTGCCAGGAATATCTGATACACGAACCATGCATATTAACACATTATATACGTATTTCATGGTGTGAGATAAATGAATATCACCCTCTTTATCGTTGGCAATCCTGATGGCTTCCTGTCATTTGTCAAGGTCTGATCCACAAAGTCAAACTATTATTGTTCTAACTTAAGTATTTATCAACTTATACTTTATGAAAGGGATGAACAAGTGAAAAAAATGACCTGAGGGGCTTGGGGCGAGAAAGGAGTTTTTTCCCTAGGACCCTTTCGATCTCACGCTCGTCTTTCCTCCTTCGTTCGGCCCCACAAATCAGAGCACGGAACAGGTTTTACGAAAACATGTTAAAATATCGTTTTGTTTTTTTGTATTTTTCACAGGTTTTCCCCGCTTTTCGGGTGTCAACGAGAAGTAACGTTTTAGTCAAGGTGATTAGCAATTTTATTTTTTCGTTTGGTAGAGTGGTATTTATTGTCTGGCTAATCTTCTTGTTTTGGGAGCAGCGGTGGACTGATGGTTAGCGAGTAGCACTTTGGACACGTTCGAACTCCTGCTCGGGTTCATCCTGTACGCCCTTTTGTATGCGGGAGAACGAATGGATCTTAAGCAATTCGTCACTTGAGAAACCGGAACAAACCTGGGGCGTCTCATCTCGAAGTGTCTTGTGGGACGCGTGATGGAGACATATTGGACAAATTGGAGATATATTGTCCCCAGTGACGATCCCAGAAGCAACTGCAAAATGGGATGCTTCAGGTCACTCAGGAGTAGGGTTGATGTTGTAATACCCCTGGTCGCTTCATCACTTTTGTATTTTTGTATAAATAATGAAGAATAAAGAATAAAGCTTTAATTGACGTTGTTTTTGTTACTTCCAGGTTGGACCCACATCAGTTCAGATCACCACTCCAGAAAGACATAGAGTGTTGGGTTATTCCAGCATTCTCAATGACGTGTACTATGCCTCGGAAGTTAAAGGGGTAAGTTACTTATGTTAGATATGTTGGTGGGTCAGGCAAGGGAGTCTCTAAGCAAATGCTGATCCTTGCGGATTATAAGTCTCTTCGCAAACTTTCATGTATTCAAAAGGGCATGTGTCTACTGAACTGGCTGAACACTAACTCTATCGCCATTAAGTCAGATTTTGTACCAAGGAATAATAGGCTAGGTTAAAGACCCTATTCATAAATGGCTGGCAATTTAAAATTGCCTCGTTTGAGAGTAAAAATTCTTTTGAATTATCAACTCAAAACTGAGGTTAGCTTGCAAAATAATTTTTAATTGGCAGCCGTTTATGAATAGGGTCTATTGCTAACGAACGCTTCGTCGATTTTTTCGCCAGCTGTCTTAACTAAATGTTTATCTCCTTTTTGGCAGGCCACAGTTGAAGACGATAACTTCTGTCTGCTAAAGCTTGCGAATGTCGGTCCAGGGATTCTACTCATGAGTAACGACTGCGAGCAGATTGTACAAGCTGTGACGCATGTCAAGACCAGGTGGCAGTTGTCACAACCTGTAAGTCTATCATGTTTGCACTGACGTGTATTGTTGAAATTGTCCATTGACAAGTAGTCAAGGTTTCTTGTTTTCTCTCTTTCAGGATTCATCCACAGCTACAAGTAAAAAGATCAAACCGAAAGATGTGCCTGGGACGTTACTCAACATGGTAAGACATTAGCTGACACTTCACAGTTTTCACGTCTTGATTCCTAAGGCCTGGTTCACCCTAGCAACTCAACAAGACAATGATAATAACATAACGACAGAAGGAAAATATCAGTTTTTTCCTTGTGTTCATGCAGTTATGTTGCTATCGTGTAATTATGTCAGGATGTTCACAATGCAAACATTACAATAATAATTTCTTATGTCGTTATGTCGTTTTTTTCGTTGCTGTGAACGAGGCTTAATAGGCATCTCTGGACTTAGTAACTTGCGAAAATATCAGTTAAGGGCGAGAGTCAGGTTGTGATCTCTATGTGAGGTATCAATCATACTGTAGCAGTGGGGAATCGGTTTTAAGGTAAGGTTTTTATGTTTTTTACCTACAGGCGCTGTTGAACCTTGGTACTTCAGATCCCAGTCTTCGCTTGGCTGCTTACAATCTCCTCTGTTCAGTGACAAAGTCATTTAACCTGAAAATCGAGGAACGACTTTTGGAAGGGACAGGTTTGTTGTTAGTTTAGATTTATCTCACTCACGAGTGAGTAAGGTCTTTTCAGGCCATTTCATTTTAATCGTGAAAAAGATCTTTTGCATTAACGTTTGAACAGGAAGGGTTTTCTTTTTTGGTCAGCTAGCTTAGGCAGAAAGGATAGCGAAAAAATGCTCAAAATATCGGGGCAAAATTGGAAAAAAACAAAAAAAAACAAAAAGTAAACAACCTTCATTTATCGTCGGCAGTGTTTATAGCACAAAGGGTAGTGGGACCGAGCAAACAACTGAAACAAATACATGTAGTTCAAACTGAACTTAACATTGTTAAGAATCCCAACTGGCAAGTGGCAAACCAGCTAGCTATTTACAAGCGTGGTCGAGGATTTCAACTCGGGCTACCAAGAAACAAATCCAGGTAGTGGTCAGAGCGCATCTCGAGTTCCGGCTTACTGGATTGCGAGTCTGACGCGCTGACCACTCAGTAGTCTGCTTGCAGCCGTTTTTTCTCTAAGGGTCTTTTAGACGTCCGGGTTTAGACGAGTGTTGGTCATCGCGAAGGTAAAAGAGCGGTATGGCAGTATGGCCGAGTAGGGAAGAAGGCCGCTGGTTTTTAGCACAGAACTCTTCCGCTGTACTTGACTATGACTTGTTGAAGTTGAGTTTTTCGTTATCTCTCCAGGTTTGTGCATTCCCGCAAACAATACTCTGTTTATTGTAGGCATCAGCGAGAAACTTGCTGCTAGAGAACCCCAGCTTACACTGGAGGTATGCAATAAATGCTTTATTATCGTTCTCAGCGACTTCATTAGAGTATAAACTTCTAACCAATCATGACATTATTATCTTTGTTTTAATCTGATATGAGTATTTTTCACTTTTTTTTACTTCAGTTCCTGGAGGAGTGTATCGCAGGTTTTGTAAAATCAGATTATGAACTCAAGCATTTGTGTTTAGAGTACATGGCGCCTTGGCTACCAAACTTAGCAAGGTTAGTTATCAACACATTTAGTCAAGTTTTTCAGTTATCGGTTGAACAGCAAGTGTTGCATTTATTTCAAATGAACCTTACTGTGAGCAATACAATGTTGTATCGTAACATCTGTTTCAGTTAGGTTCCCAAAATTTTGAAAATACCACATCGGCTTAACGTTTTTCTGTGACCAATGATCAGTCAGTAGATCTCACTGATTTATGAATTGTACAAGCACATTTTTACAAGGCCTTTGTTACATACATATCAAGCGATTTCATTAGAAATAGAAGTTTGTCTCAAGTAAAAATAACCTTGGAATATAGCTTTGTTATGGTCGCCGTTGTAGGATCGCGGGTTTTTTCCCCAACGGCGCCTGGTGAAAGGAGCCTATCGATTAACTGAAGGAGCCATGTTGTTGTTAGGACTGTTGAGGATTGAAACAGACTGTTTATCACAACTTGATTTTGGTCAGGCCGTCGTAAATCAAGTACGCAGTATGTCACTCTAGAATACCTCGGTATCACATTATTCAAATTACACGGATTCTCTTTGTCTAAAGGTTTTGTAGGTTTCCAGCTGACGATCCACAGAAGGTCAAAATGACGCGTATTCTTGAAGAACTGATCAACTTGACTGTCAAAGAAAAAGGGGTAGGTTCCGTGACCTGGTAAAAATGCCACATTTTCATTGCCTTTATCAGCTACATTGCACGTCACATTCATGATATTTGGTTAACTGGGGGAGGTGGTATTGCAGTAGCTTAATTGCACCCTTTTCATTTTTTGACCAGTTAAAACTCTTACATATGGTAATGACGTTGTTGTGTCTCGGTTTGCAGACCATGTATCCATCGGTTCAAGCAACAATCTGGGGCAATGTTGGAAAAGTGACCGAGTTATTGGACACAGTTCTTGACTGCTTCATCAAGGTATTTTTCCATAAACATGCATTCATGTTTTTTTCTTGTTTATAACTCTGAACTCATTCTGGAAGCGAGTTGTGTGGGGCTTTGTACGTTTACGTTTTGTTAAAAAAGCTGGTTACTATTTTTGTTATCGCATAAGATGGCTCAGCACAAACCCAACCCCAAACACAAACTACCTTCACCAGTTCTGTATGTTTGACGTTGCGTGACATTTATTTTTACCGCTTCGACTAACGCTCCCTCTCCCCAGGCTCCCGAAGCGCTAGCTTTCACGGTCAAGGCAGCACGAATGAGGTCTTTGCAGAGGAGAAATTATGGCTAATTTTTACAATAGAACAACGAGCCAACTGTAATCTGTATTGTTTTTATTTTAGGCCAGTGCTACAGGTGGCCTCGGATCTGTAAAGGCAGAAGTTATGGCTGATACTGCCGTGGCTTTGGCGTCAGCTAACGTGCAAGTTGTGTCACGTAAAGTGATCGGAAGGCTAGACTCGGTAACGCCCTTTAATGATTGATCATTCTGTTGATTCTTATATCCTGTTAGCCTAACTTTACAGTGACATCTTCAAAAGAAAGTAGACACTGATCATCGTTTACCCGCAGAGGGTGCATAGGCCCAATTATTAGCTTCACTGATTTTGTTTTTACTTTATTTATTGTTTTTTTAACCAGCTCATCAGCAAGACCTTCATTTCTCCAACTCTTCGCCTTGAACAGCATCTTATGTGGGACGACATTGCTATCCTCACAAGATATCTTCTTATGCTTTCCTTCAACGATTGCCTCGATGGTAAGATTTCTCTAACTGCACTGATTGAACATAAACACAAATAATGATGAACCGCCAGGTAAAGGACGAAACCATGTAGAAATGGACAAATCATGCATTTGTCATGCACGTGTGTGATGAACCGCGACATAACACTCAAAGCTTGTTTAACCGACCAATAGGACGTTTCCGAGTTAATCTTGCCTCTGTTTGAAAACGAGTCCCCGGAATCTCGCAACCAAGACAAATTTCTAGGACTGGCCATTAAAAAAGACGTTGACTTTCAAAATCAATGATAAGACGAATCTCGAATGCAACAGACAAACCTTTTGGAACTGAAAGTTTCTAAAGAGGCTAACTTAACGAATTACATTTCAATCATGAAACGGGCGATTTTTAATGAAGCGGCGCGGACTTTCATTCGGGAACCCGAGAGTACTCGACTAGATTTCGATTAAGTCAGTTGTAGGAATCGGAGACTGGAGAACAAAGCGTTCTACCTCTGTGTATGATTTATTCTATTTGTAAGTGGTCTTGAAATTCACCCAAGGCTATATATACAGTGATACTGCTTGTTTCTTTCCAGTTGCCAGTCATATCCCGTACCTGTTTCATCTCGTCACTCTTCTCGTCTCAACTGGTCCACCAACCATCCGCGCCTCAATCCATGGACTGGTTATCAACATTATCCAATCGCTCTGTACCTGCTCTTGTATCAAGTTCAGTGGTGAGTGAGTGTTATCGGAACTGATTCACGGTCATTTTAAGTTATTTCGGCTACCTTTGAATTGAAGGAAACCTGCAATTATTAGTTACTAAGATAAAGAAAAACATCAAATACGTAAGAATACATCATAAAGGAACAAGAATGATTATTAAAGGATGGAGAAGATTAACACAGATTACAAACGACAAACTTGAAAAGTATAGGCTAAGCTTATCAAGATGTGCTAACCGTGATGTAGCCCCTTTAAGACATTTAGAATACTCAGACTTCGTATCTTTGTACCTATAACAGTCCGACTGATTACTGCGATCAAGGCCGACAACAAGTGAAATTCTTTGCAAATCGACTATAGCTAATGCATTGAGTGTTAAAGCATTTAAACTGGTCACAAATTTACTTCTCTAGTGCGCGAGTTTCGTAGATCAATTCTTTGTGACGGTTGCGATGTTGTTCGGTGGCCATGGTTGAAGTAGTCTCCCTGTATCAGTTAACACTTGGGAGATTTAGATATACCCTAACCTAGCTAAACGCAGCCGGGATTTTCCCTGATATCTCGTAATCTGCACGCCTGACCGTTTGCTGATGGTGACTTTAGGAGAAAACTATGGTATCTTTTGTAACCCTCGAACATCTTAAATATGGCTTTCCAATCTCCTATGCGTGCACTTTTAAGATGGGCTGAGGAACGATACTTCATTGAATTCTTTCCCATTTTGGCAGATGAAACTCATAAACTTCTTCGTATGCGGCTGGCGGACCTCTCATCACCCAAGTTTTATCTTCTCTTTGGTAAGTGTAACAAGAAGAACACTGTTTATTAAAAGCTAGCATTACACCAACTTTTACTTACGTATATTTTTGACTGGAAAGTTCAATGAATGAGCTAAAAATAGATAAAAGCTACTTGCGCTACTTTTGCTTTCTGTCACGGTCTTGGTCACGTTATCTTAAGCGATCAAGTCACTCTGCGTCACAGCATTTAGAACGGTCCTGTCACGCGCGATTCTGTCACACTAGACGAAACTAGCAAACAGATATAATCGTTTATTTAAAGGCATCTCCAAGGTAAAGACGCCAGCTGTTAAAGCTTTCAAAGCGACCTACCAAGGAAGGTACACACTGAGGGACTGCGAAGGAGAGTCACTGAGCATGACAGCGATGGAAACAATCACGGACTTACTGCTGGAAATAATGGAGGTAACGCAACAGTAGCTAGAATGAACACTTGGCTGCGTGACCATCTGTAATAAGTCTAAACGCCGATTAATTGACTTTTCTTTGAATTTTATTTTGCCGAACAGAGCTGCATGAAGGACTTGCCGGAATGCACATGGCTCAAGAAGTGGACAGAATTGGCGTCAAAGTAAGTGTGCGATTAATTTGGTTTTATCAACTGGGTTGATAATGTGAATTGGCCACCGTAAAGAGATTTGAAAGCTTACGTTTCGAGCGTTAGCCCTTCGTCGGAGCGAATCCGGCGAGGAATTGTGGGTTGTGTGTGGTTTATATGCAGAAAGATGGAGCTACGCCATTGGTTGGTGCCTGGTAACGTGAAAAACAGCAGAATAAATTAGTTGAATGAAAAGCGTTCGTTGATACCGCGAGGATTAAGTCAGGCGCCGATATGAAAAAGAAATTAAGTTTTGTTCTAGAGTTTTGCGGCTCTCCTTGCTGCCTTGATGTAGGGAGAGGCCGCAGACTACCATATGTTTCTTAGAATGACCGGGGAGATTATGTGTCTCGCGATCGGTTTAGATGCGTTATTGTCGTCTTTCTCTACGTCACGAAGATGATCTCGGAATCGGTCGCCTAAGTATGCGTTTTCCTGAAATGCGATTTAAATTTGACTCCTGTCAGGCATTGTTATACCTTTCAGTTGCTCAGTAACTTGCATTCAGCGCGCTAGGCCTTTTTGCCTATTCCGATATGATTACAGGTAAAATCGTTGTCTGGTAAAAACGTGTCTCACCATTTTTACAAAGCAACTATTTTTCTGTGAGGTCGCATGCGACCTTTCGTGAAACGTCTTGGGAGTGTGTAAAATTGTTTCTCAAGACTCTCGCTATAATTTTTTGGGAACCAAAGGAAGCATTAATTTGTAGTGTGGTATTCACGAGAAGGGATTTGCACCAGTGCTTATTTTAAAACATATGAATTCGCATTACTGTGTTGTGATTTCAAAAGAAAAAACATCTTTCCTGGCAGCGGTGGGATTCGAACCCACGCCATAGAAATTTCTGGTGCCTAAAACCAGCGCCTTAGACCACTCGGCCACGCTACCATTGATATTTGTTTTGCTTATGGTTTTGGGAGTTATTTTGCTCACGTCACCCGTGGCCTTATTTTGTTGTTTCCATTTTTCTGCAGTTTTGCTTTTGAGTTCAACCCTGCACTCCAACCTCGCTCCATAGTAGTTCTTGGCTGTATTTGCAAAGAAGCAGACGACAGACTGGTACAGAAAGTCTTAAACGTGTTGATTATGGTAAGGGGGTCTTTCCCGCTCACTTAAATTTCGTGTTGCGATATAGAAAGAAAGAAGAAAGGAAAGTCATTTATTAGTTATATTTCGAAAGAAAGTTAGAAACAAAGGTTAATGTAGGTAGAAAGGAGATTAAACCCAAAAAGAAAAAAATTCAGTTCATTTCATGTACAGACGTGTGACTGTTTCTTTTTTCATGACAGGCTCTTAGTTCGTACAATGACCTTGTTTTGGTGGAAGCTGCGTTCATGTGCCTCTCAAGACTTCAGGTGATTCTCAACAAGGTGAGGTGCAATTTGTTTTCCATTTTTATACTGACCGACAGACTGACTGATCGACTGATTGATCTTCTGACTGGCTAGCTGACTGGGGTACTGACTTAACAATGTCATTGACTGATTAACTATCTGACAAGCAGACAGACCAACCGACCGCCTGACGTTCTGACTGACTGACCACGCACTAATGAACAGACGGTGTATCTGTGTGTCCTCTTAGATAAACCTTGTATTTGTAAAATGTCTTTAGATCTCCCGCCTCGATCAGTTTATAAGCTATTTGCGGGGGGGAAATAATGTAATTTACTTATATTTCTAATCAATAAAATTTTGGTGTTGTTGTAGGACTCCAAGTTTCACAAGGCATTTTTCTGGATTGCGGTTGCAGTGCTTCAGGTAAAGTGATAGTATTGTTAAGACTAATGAACGCAAGTGTTGTTTTATGAAATGTGTTTTGTTCAGTTGTCAGAGGTTTCACTTTATCCTTGTGGCCTGGCACTGGTGGAGCAGAGCCTCATAACACTTGAAACACATGGCGCCTTCGAATCCGAGGTTGGTTTGAGATTTTCATAAAGTTTGTTTAAATGCTGCAGTGTTAAATGGTTGACGACTTAACATTGTCAAACGTCAAGTTCCTATAGGTAAATCCTGTATTCGTGGGCAACAAATACACTCCCTGGGCTTTTTTGGTTCGGAGTCATTCCTACAGTTTTATCAAATCTGTAATAAATTGACAACCACTTGCTCACCAAATTCAGTTGATTCAGTTGGTTTATTCGGAGTTACACTCAAGTTTTCAAGTCAAGCACTGGTTCAGTTCACATGCGAGAAGGTGGTCCACATTTAGCGCTATCTATATCCCGGATGACAGAAACTCCCGCAACCAAGTACTGGGTCTAATTACGTCACAAGCTACATAAAATTTTTTTTTTGGTTAAATAAATTCCCTTTATTACAAAATAAAAAAGAAAAGGGAAAAAAAATTTTGGGATCGGTGGCATTCGAACCCACGCCATCGAAATGACTGGTGCCTAAAACCAGCGCCTAGACCACTCGGCCACGCTGTGAAATTCATTCTGTATAATGTACAGTTGAACCTATCTCCAACGGCGAATTTACCCGCCTTTGTGGAGAGGTGGTTTCAAAGACGCTTTATAGTGTGTGGGTCAGCGAATCCAGGTAGCTGTATGAAAGGTGGCCATGATTGGCGGTTACAGTAAACGCTTGTGAGTGATATAGTAATGCTTGTTCTCGTCTCTCAGATAAGCTTTTTCAATTGTTTTCTTTATTCATTTTTCTTTCCCAGCCAGTGGACAAGGTTCTTCTGGCAGTGCGTGAAGAACCTCTGCTAGAGTTTCACTGTAAACAAATGGATCATTTTGTCGGTCTTCAGTTTTCACAGAACTTCCACTTTGCGTTTATGGTGCATCTAGTCAAAGGTATGGGATTACCTTAGAGCTTGCTTTGGTCTTGCGTAATGACGGAGCTCTAAAGCAGCTTGAAGAAAACTTACGTAAGCTGTTCTAAACAACTCAGCGTGAGTGTCTTCTTAGCCAATCAGGTATTAGAGCAAGGCCCGTCGCGCGATTTGACTAACGTGAATTTTCGCGCGCTTACTGGTGGGTACACGTTGTGTATGGTTCACGTTTGGATTGGTTGATCACACTATCGTCACTTTGATTAGCTGTGTGATTATTCCTTTGTTCTGACCCACTAAGAAATCTCGAGCTCATAATATTAATATTGGCTTACTAGATAGTGAAAAAACTTAAAATTTTCTCTTCAGGAGTGTATCACCCCCAGGCCACCTCGTCCGCACGAGCCATTCGTATCCTGAACTTGATGCATAACATCACAAGCAAGCGTAAGACAGGGTAAATATGATCTTGGATCAGTTGTACTTGTGTTGAATTTACGCTGCTGATATACAAAAGAGGTCGTCGTTCAAAGTTTTCAAGTGACTAATCTCACCTGTCGTTGTACGACGTCTTCGCTGCTTTGCAAAGAAAAGTCAAGTTTCAAATCGTCATATAAGAATTCCAAACCTTAAAACGCCAAAAGTTAACAATCCTGATGTAAAGTTTTTGTTACAAAGCGTTTTAGTTCTGTTTCAACGCGTTGTTTAACCCTACGCTGTGTTGAATCAAAAATATTGTTTTGTTGCTCTGGAATTACTGTTTACTACTTTTCTGTACTCAGAGCGCAATTAAAAGACTTAAAAGTGGGTTATTTCATTCGGATGTACCGAACTTCGTAAGCCACATTAAAATTTGAAACGTACCTTTCAAACGCTATGCTATTTTTTGTTGATTGATCAAACAATGCTGATGATCTTAATTATAAAGGAACAGTGAAAGAGACAGACTTTTATTGTCATTGCAGCCGTGGTTCGTTTGTCGTCAACCAAGACAACCTTGCATATTTAGCTGGTAAGTGTGAAGTACAGATTTTTGGCTGATGCGTTAAGTTTGGAATTTACAACCAAACACAACTGTTTGTGAGGGTGTATGGTGTTTTCTAGTCCGTTTAAGGAGGCGAGGGGTGTAGCGCGCAATAGCGCGCATAAAACTGAGTTGGGAGACCCTTATCTGTTTTACTTGCTGGATCTTCTGTTATATCTATCTGAAATACATCTTGCCTTGCTAGCATGGTTAATAGAGGGAAATGGTTAAGAAACGCGGTAAGCAAGCTAAGATTTTGTTGAAGGGTCCTTGACCCTGCACATCTTTTGTTTTGTGCTCAAAGACCATGCATGAAGAACATAATCACAATGCTTCTATTGGTTAGTTGTCAGGTTTTGTGCAGGGTCAGGGTCATAGCCAACAAAAACATACAACAAAGAGCTTTGCCAGGTTACATAACCATTCCCTCTATTAACTATGCTTGCTAGCGGCGGAACCTAAGACTGTTAGCAGGATTGGTTTTTATTAGTTATTTAGAGCGGTTTTCAATTGCGTGATAAAACCCAAACCAAACCGATTACTTTCTGAGAGGACTACTCAGCCACTCTCATACCGTAATAGAGCGCTTCTTAATTGAGTGTCGTAAACCAAACTCAAAGTAATTGTCCAGCTACTTTCGACACTCGATTGAAAACCACTCTAAAATCAAAACCAAAATCGATTTCTTTCAGCGTTATTGCCCGTGTGTGAAGAAGTCCGCTCCAATCTACGACCAGGCGACAAAAAGGAACCTGACAGTCCAACCCTACCCTACCCAGGAAGACTGGACAGCAGCATCGCCGGAAGTTCAACCTCGTTGAATACGGAACACCAAGTGTCCATCGTAATTACCACTGATGACAACCCCGACGACCAGGCCTTTGCTTGGCCCTCGGAATGTCAGAACATGTTGTTGGACCCAGGGATAGTGAATGATACTCAGACCCAGGCTCTGCTCTTGACAACACTGGTAAAGGCATTGTTAAGATGGTTTAAACTTCTTTTTTCGACGAATTCTTCTGCTGTCGTACTGAAATCCAACTGTAAATAGAGATCCTAGCGATGCCAAAAATATTTCAATCTTAAGTTTTTTGGTACTTTTTAATGAAAGAACCTACGGCGACAAATGTGAAATAGTTAACAAATTTAGAAGTCAAAGTGAGTTTTAAGATTGTCATTAGAGAAATTAGAAAAACACCAACAATTTTTATATTGATTTTTTTCTTGAGTATTCTTGAGTAACCGGCATGTTCTTAGACTGCAAGCAGTCTCTCTTTTCCTTTAAAATCCGTGGGAAAAACGCAAAACAAGGAAGCGTGCGAGCATGACTCTGAGCGTGACGTGCGAGCGGCGATGCCATGAGCCGTCACGGTCACAGTCACGCTCCCACGTTTTTTTGCGTTTTTCCCCACCGTTTTCGAGGAAAAGAGAGACTGCTTGCAGTCTAAGAACACGCCGGTTACTCAAGAATACTCGAGAAATAAAAATAAATAAATCAATATAAAAATAGTTGGTGTTTTTCTAATTTCTCTAATGACAATCTTAAAACTCACTTTGACTTCTAAAGTTGTTAACTATTTCACATTTGTCGCCGTAGTTTCTTTCTAGCGTGTTCTATGGCGGTTTTGGGTCATGATTCTAGCCGTTTTATAGTGCTTTACGATAATTTTATAGATGTATTACGCGCGAAACGATGACAAATGGCTTCTCTGCTTTACACTCAGATAAAACAGTGGCAGGGCGCGCGGAATGCAATAAATTGTTTAAAACTTAATGCAATCACGATGATAAAACGATGCTATTTTGACAGGCAATTTTATTGGAGCACATCACAGGCGACGTGGAGTCACGGTATTTGTACGAGGTTCTTGCTGAAGCCAGCTTGGTGTTCCCAGGGGTATTTCCTGTTATGTGAGTAGTTAATTTTCTACCCTTGTATTAGTTAGTTAGTTTCACTTTATTTGCCCTTTTTTACTTAATAAATTGATTATTTACAGGTATTTCAATGTACGGCGAGGTGACCTCTAGAAACTACCAGGCTTATAGTTGAGGCCACCAAGTACATAACGATACGGTTACATCGCTATTGCTGCAGTGTGTGGCTTTGCCATTTCAGT
This sequence comes from Catalaphyllia jardinei, assembly GCA_022496165.2. Lineage (NCBI taxonomy): Eukaryota > Metazoa > Cnidaria > Anthozoa > Scleractinia > Caryophylliidae > Catalaphyllia > Catalaphyllia jardinei. Next base: position 6,530,489 of record CM042753.1, on the reverse strand, counting down.
AGTTATTTTACTAAAACCTCTAGCAGTGTTTTCTTAAAATTGGGAAAACTTGAAAAAGAAGTGATTTGAACAGAAAGGGAATTGCAGACGAGGAGCTATCCTGACCCCAGTAGCGATCCCAGTAGGCACTGTGAGATGAGACTCGCCCCAGTTTTCTTCTCGTTTCTAAAGTGAAGAATGAAAGGAGCTACGTCAGAGTTCTTACCTTGAACAGTTCAAGTTCGTTGTTTGTAATCCGTGTTTATCTTCTCCATCCTTAACCATCCTTGTTCCTTAATGGTTCATTATAATTTTTGGTGTTTTTCTATGTTAGTAAAGTATTATTTTCAGGTTTCCTTCAATTTTAAGGTAATTTTGTACGTGACCAAATTACAGGGTTCATACCCTTTTTCAGAAACAAATTTCCAGGACTTTTCCAGGACCTTTCCAGGACTCAGATTGATTTTTCAAGGGCTCTAAAAGTCACATTAACCCCTACACTCCCTAGATCTTAATGTTAATTCTCCTTACTTCCTTCCGTACGCTTCTTATTTTTTGTTCAGTTACACAGATTTCCAGAACATTCCAGGACCAGTGGCCTTTTTCCAGGACTTTCCAGTCCTGGAAAATGTCAGAATAAAATTCCAGGACTTTCCAGGTTTTCCAGGACCCGTACGAACCCTGAATTACTTCAAAATATCATAACTGAGCTCCTTTGGGTATAAAGAACATCGCATACAAAGATTCGCTTTTGTTTCAGATGTTTAATATCAAACTTAGTTCATTATTTCATATACTTATTTAAGTGAAGCCTGAAAATTTTCCCTTACATGAATATACTCTTTCAGTCAGTTCCTATCAGCTTTCTCGTATCCCTCCCACTTCTCGAACTTTGTTTTGTTGTCCTGGGGGTTCGACCTAACTGGGCTCAACAGAAATGCAAATAAACTTTTAAACCCCTGTTTGAATTCGTACGGAACTCTTGACAGAATCGTTGCGTAACGATTCGTGTAACGACTTCCAAGGACTCAGTCTTGTAACTGGTGTGTTTTTGTTGTTTTTATGTAGTTATAATCTGTTGGACTCAGATCTGTCCATTGTGCTTGGTCACTCAGATGATGTGGCCACATTAAAAGCTATCCAGACCATAGTACACTCCATGAGTGCTGTCAAACAAACTGAAGATCCTGTGCTCAAGTCCAGTTATCTCTCAAGTGAGTGAAACCAATACCTGCTACTCCCACAGCACATTGCTTGTCAGTTGTAAAAACAATAATGCAAAGGACCGAAAACGAAAATGCTGTCGGTTTACGTAAGATCTGTGCTGACGAGACCCAGTAAGGTGGAAACAGCTGTCCACCTAATTCTCTTAGCTTTCGTGTCGTTCAGTGTCCCGTTAAGCTCTTTACGAAGTAATCAGCCTTGCACTGATTATTGTTAAGTTTCTTGTCAGTAGTGCTGTCCCTTAATCTACCCAGTTCCAACCATCAGCTGTGTAATGAGTTATTTGTTTTTACTTTAAGGACGGTCACATTTTATAGCTAACACCCTAAAGAGCAGTCGTCTATCCCTGAACTCATCACATCTTTCAATCCTTTGTAAGAACTCTGAGATTCTGATTCTGAAAAGACATTGACTGTCTTACCTGTTTTTGTTTTCAGCGTTCGGTTTTTCTGGATTCAGTCGTTTTACAAAGTTCAAGGTAATATTTGACTTGTTATTTCCATCTGTGTTTAAGTCTTTGTTGAACTGTTCTCCTATTCTCTTCTTCCAATCTAAATTTTCCTGGAACGTTTTTCTTTTCCTTCAAATTGCTCTTTTGATGTCAACGAGTCAACCAAAGTGAAGAGAATAAAAGGGTTGGCCCAGTAGTCAAAGATTTCCTCTTTGAAACATAAACAAATCATTGTATTTGTCATCAAGCTCTTCTAGGATGGGTCGAAGAAAAAGCGGAACGAAGCCCGTGGGCCATTTCACTCTAAGCCGGTTTCTCCTCGGCCCTTTCAGCCGTGAACAGACCTCCCAGCTACAAGAGTAATAGTAGAATCTTTCCTGAAGGGTCGATTTATTTGTTTTTGGGCACAATCAAAAATGCAATTTCTTCTTTGTTTTCTTCAGGAACAAAGAGGTCAAGCCAACCGAGCGCAACTCTTTGTGAAGTTCTTGGAAGCAATTGTGGAAGTGTACGGTGTACTAATGACGGAGCAAAAAACACATCGCTCAGGCTCCGTCGCTTCTATCAAACCACTGGCTCACAGCTCTAGTACCGAGGACGTAAGAGTGGCGTCGGCATCTACTTCGCTCTCTTCTTCACTTACTTCTTTAGCTGGCGCGGCCGCTGGAAAGAACCTTTACATTCCACTGCCGTTCAAGCGCGCTAGCTCGTCTTACCGGCCAAAGAAGAGCGAGAAAGAATCGTCGCCAAAATTCCGACGGAACTGGTCCGCGAGAGGGACAAGAAGTACCTCGGCTGGAAAAATTGTGAAGCCATAGCCGGGGGATAATGAAAGCCCTATCTCTCCCAACGGTATCACCATCAAGTCAAGATTGCGGGCAGCGAGGTGGAGTAAATGACCATCGTGAAGAATTTGTCTCGATACATACCAAGTTCTCACTACTGGTATTATGTGTAGCATACGGAGACAAGTTAGGAGACGTTATATGTTGATGTCAGGGCTTTAAGGCGGCGAAGTAAGAGATACATAAATCTTTAACTTGTCGCGCAACATGAGTAAATTTGTTGCGTGACAAGTTGTTAGTTAATGAAAAATGAGCACAACGCCAAAATTTCTTGCTCAAAGCAGACCCGCGCTCTACTTTTCGCAAGAACTTTCTTCATTTGTTACGTGACAAGTTCATCACACAAGGTGAAAATCGCGAAACATCGACCTTGTTAACAGGAGAAATCACCCCGCAAACGAAGAGGAGTATTAGCCCAGGCTCAGTTTTGATGTCTACAGACTTCGTAAGATTCCAGAGTCTGGGCTTGAACAATTTACATTATCACAGACGTGAACAAGTTGAATAGCTACCCCAGAAGTATTATACCTTACAAGTTAACCGCTGAACGCCGAGATATGAGCATCCTGGTTCTTTACGCGTCGAAGTTTTCAATGTCGTTATAGCCCCTGTATGCACATCCAGCTTAAAGGGGCCACGTCACGGTATTTTGTTTCTACCATCGACAAAATTACGTTTCAATTGAAGGAAGCCTTAAAATAATACTTTAGAAAGATAGAAAAACACTAAAGAGATAATAATAAACCATAAAGGAACAAGGATGGTTGAGGATGAAAAAGATTGAGACGGATTACACACAATAAAATTAAAAAATAATTTGGTTTTTTTCGTCGACTCCGATGCGCTTTTGGCTTGCGCACAATCACCACTGGAGCTCGACATATCTTAACTGTATTACGTGTTCCGGCGTTAATGCTTCCGTTTGCCACAGTGACATTCATCTACTTTGAAGTGCTTCACAGACCTTCTGTCTTTCAGGCCCTCGTTTTATTGCTCAAATTATACTGCACGACATTCGTATCAATAAAAGTTAATTCTAGTCCTCGATCAAGCTTCCTCTGGTTTAAACAGCCTGGCTCAAAAACTAACAGAGGACACACAATAGTAAGGGAGCTTTTCACTTCTCATGAAAAGGTCAGCATGTCTTCTCCATAATCTTGTATTGTCCCAATATGGATATCGCGGATTTATGTATAATAATCTCAGTTGTAAATAGCAATTTTCGTCGTTAAATTAAAATTTCAAACCCGAGATGGGCGTGGGTTTGTGACAGAGAATAATGTAATGAGATAAGAATTAATTAAGAATTTTAATTTTTTTAATGAACGTTGTAAATAGTTAAAATGGTACTATATAAAATGTATTTTACATTTAATAAGCAGATTCATTTATTGACCACGAGTCGTTGAGGCGAGGAAAAGGTAAGCACACTCGTGTAATATCCAGTGAAAAAGTGATCAGAGTTCCCACTGTTTACTGTCAACAAGTTGGGTCAGAAATATTCAGAAAGACGTTCACGACAAACAGCAAGACTTATTTTCCTCCTAATTGACTTTACGTCCTCTAAACCTTTAATCACGACGAGAAGTAGTTATTGTTGTCCAGGCAATCCAAGTCAAAAGTTGGGAAACGTCTTTTCACAACAAATTCAAACATTCCTACTTTATCATACAAAGTGTTTAAAACAGACAGGAACGTTATTTTATTTGTTTATTTATTATTATTATTATTATTATTATTATTATTATTATTATTATTTATGTTTTGCCGTTTGCTGCAATCTCTCCTATGACTTGCTTCATTTTGAGCTCCATTTTGACTAAATTTTTATTTCTCCTCGTAGTTGCAAGTCAACCGTAAGTGATGGCACAGGTTGCCATATCTTGCATAAGTTATGTACAAAACCAGGAGCCATCCCTGATTATGGCTCCTGACAAAACTCAAATGGGTTGATACATAGGGATAAATGGAGGGGGATTGTGAGCAAGTATCGGTAAAAAATTAAGGATACCACATTTCCGTAACATTCCGGTAACAACCACACACCCCTCTTAGAAAATATACCCATCTGAATTATAAAAATATCCTCCGAAATAAAACCCTCTCCAGGGACGTATCGTACCGAAGAGAATGTTAAAACGGGCGCCGAAAGGGCGAGCCGCTTTGGGGTGAGGTAGACGCCACCCAGGAAAAGTTTATTTTTACAGGCTCTGAAATGCCATTACCCTTGTAAAAAAGGAATTACAACGGATGTTACCAAAATGGGGAATGGAAAATTGAAATGGGAGGAAAAACAAAATTTCTTCCGATCACAAAGGGCCCTTCTATTGGAGCCTAGATGTCTGCGCCCGTCCACGCCCACCAAAAAAGGCCTAAAATATGATAAGAACCGTTTCGGTATCTGATTTTCAATCTGAAAAGTTACAAAATAGACAACATAAGGTGAATTATCTTTAGAATTTACAAAAACACTACATTAAAGCAAGGTATTTTATTTCAGGAGGATTGTAAAAAAAATTGCTTGGCGTCCCTAATTTTGGGAGGAGCACCCTGAAGCTCGCGCAGCAGCCGAAATACATGACACCGACACTAGTCTCGCTCCCATGCTTTCGCGTCGACGAACTGTTTTAACTAGAAACAAGAAATAAAGACTGGAAAATAATGTAATCTTTTTTCTAAAAAAGTACTTACATCCGCTAAAAATGTTGGATGCTATTAAAGAGGAAAAAATGCCAGTATTGAAAGCGAGGCTACTCCCCTTATTTTGCGCGCGCACTTTGCAGTTCATCTGGACATGTCAGTCGCTAACAATATTTGCGTCACAATCAAGACAGCATTGAGAATTTTTTTTCGTTGAGAGAAGATTCGATTAATCATGGGGAGCTGTAATTCAGTAATTTGTTCTGTTAGCAGTGTCGAGAAAGTCGGGAAATTTGATAAAGTCGAGAGAAGAGATGAGAGTGAGGGGACATCCGAGATCCACATGAACTGTCCTTCAAACGCGGGATCATGGGAATCTGAGTTAATAGATCTGAGAGAAGACACCGGGAGTTCATCGGTGGTATCTTCCAGCGCGGAAGTTCTTGGCTTCGAGGCCGACGATGAGTTGTCATCAGATACTGTGACATCGTCATTTCCGTCAAAAGAGGAGAGTGACAACGGTAAAGGTGAAGCGAGAAACTGCAGAAAGCGGGAGCCTGGGATATCCGGACTCTGTGACACACCCAACAATTCATTGCCGCCTCCGCGCTCTTCAAACTGGAAACAGGTGTATTCCAAGAAACTCGAACAAAAGGAACAACTTGCTGAGGCAAAGCGAAAGAGAAAACCACAGCGCCGTCCGGGTACGAAACACATCCACAGCCAAGAGGACGAGACGTACGCCAATAAAATACAAATCATAAAGAAGATTAAAAATGCAATTAAGAAAGCGGCGGCACGAGACCGCGACAGCGGACACACGGCTCTGCCAACCGACGAAACCATTGCGCAAATTTTCGGGGTGGCCGTTGAATTCTGCCGAGATAGCAGCTCGGATGACTGCTCTAGTAGTTCCAGCACTGCGAGCACAAGACCGTCTACCGAGACCTTGTGGAACAGTCCCATCAACTCAGATGAAGATCTTGAACAACAAAGAACTGGCTGTCACTTCAGAGAAGTTCAAACAGTTCCCGCAAGTGTAAAGAACAAGCCCAGGAAGAGCGCGGAAACGCGATCGGGCGTCGTCGAGTTGTCGGAGCGTTTCTCCAAGTCGAACAAAGATTTTCAAAAAGCATGTACAGGCCGTTCCTGTAATCGGGTCAATTCAACTTCGGGAAAGGCCAAAAATAAAGGAAAGGCCGTAAATACAACGCCTACGGCCAACTCATGGGACAGTTCCACAACCGTGGACGAAGAATTCAAGGAACCAAATGATGGAAGACCCCACATGGAGAGCAAATCAATTGCGGAAAGTGAAGGAGATGGGCAGGCAAGCGCTACAACTAGATCTCCTTCCACCAACTCATGGGACAGGTCCACAACCTTGGACGAAGAATTGGAGGAACAAAAAGTTGCTTATTCCTGGCCCGCCTTTAGGATGTTTAAATCAATCTCGGATAGCGAGAAAAACAGGAAAATGGGCGCGACAGGTAGCCCTTTTTTCACCAATTCACGGGATATTCCCCACAATGAGGAAGAACCGACTTCCACCAGCTTATGGCACAGTCCCACAACTTTGGATAAAGACTTCCAGATAACTAGCACGTCGAAAAGTGAGAAGAACGTGCAATGTGGTGCGAGAGCTAGGTCATGCTCTGCCTCATCCTGGAACACTTCAACGAACTCGCTTGAAGATCTTGATCAAGTAACAATGGCAAGTCAAAACAAAGGACAGAAGGCGAAGGCTCGCAAATGGTTTCGATTTAAAACCAACAAGGTTGCCCCTCGTCAATGAGGGGAAGAGTATACACATTATATACCATAAAATTATGACAAAAAAGCTACGATTATTAGAATGACCAGGTTTTAAACTTGTGTTGTTGTCACGGCAACTGGTTCTGTTTCCAGTTGCAACTTGTCAGCTTGTGACGTCATTGGCAGCAAGACGCGCGAAATTGCAGGCGAGATATTGTTACAACACCGTATTTAAAGTCCAGACCTTCGTAACTGAAGTTCAGTCGTGTCATACTCAACTGATGATCGTATAATAATCACCCCAATAATCCCCTCTCTCTTGCCCCCTTCCAGAGTAACAAGCTTTCCATCAGCCCAGGGGTGATTATCAGAATTTATGGTGTACCCTCAATTGAACTCGCAAAAAAGGAAAAGAAGAAAAACAACTGCAAAGAGCAAGTAGTGGACAAAGTGACAAGACCTAGTGTTCTGGGAGTAAAAGAACTGACTGAGATGAACACGAGGTGAAAGGAACTAACTGTATGCAAGCCTTGTGTTTTGCATGGAGCACATTTGACTCTACTTCAAAAATACGCCCAGTTCTTAAGCTGCATGCCTCAGGGAGAATCACTCTCACTCCGTGAGAATCAGTCTTGAAAGGAAACAATCATATATTTAGTTTTCGAAACACTCAAACTAGTGGATGTTACAACTTATTCAATAAAATATCCAAGTAGAACTCTTCTTTTCTGGAAGCCACTTGAGAAAAATAATAATTTTACAATTAAACAATCAATAACAGTAATAGTGTGAAGGAATCGGAGGGTTTTGTGCAAAAAGGGCGTCAGTATATGTATAATGCTTTTCGGGCGATTATACTACACCCTTTTTTCGTGGGAAGTGCGGTGGCCTCATGATTAGCGCGCTCAACTCCAGAGTGAGCAGACTGTCCAGGTTCCACCTGGCCGTGGACAATGTGCGTTGTTTTTTGGGAAAGACACTTTACTCTCACAGTGCCTCTCTTCACCCAGGTGTATAAATGAGTACCAGCCAATTTAACACTGGGAGGTAACCCTGCAATGCACTAGCATCCCATCCAGGGGGGAGTAGAAATGCTCCTGGTTGCTTCATGCTACTGAAATTGGGATAAGCTTTGGTGTGATGAGCCACTTGGCTCAAATGCAGATTTCATCCTTTATACACCCTTTTGCACGAAATCCTTCAATTATGTGTCACACTTACACAACTTTACATGGGGACAAGTGTTGTGTGACACTCCTAATAATACTAGCTCTACAAGGGTTACTGAACAACATGGCTAAATGCTGCTAAAAATTGTTCTGTGCCCTGGGCACCTGACAAAGACACAGCCTTCTTTTGTTTATCATCACTAGATATGACAAAGTACGGCACACCAGATATCTTCATGTGAGATTTTGCATGAGAATCTTCAGATAAAACCAAATCCACATCACGAGATGACTTGAGATAATCCTTGCCACCTTCCAAGCCCAGTTCCTTCGCAGCTTCAATTAAAGTGTCCACGTCACTGATATTTTTTCCATCTTCATAAATCATACGAAACAGAAGGTCCTTAGCTTTTGCTTGTCCTTCAGGGCCTTTCTGAGTTCCAGCAAGATGAATGAGTCGGTGGCCATGTAAAGAATTAGGCCAGATCTTCCAGTTCTTAAATTCCAACCCATCTTGTTGTCCAGCCTTTCTTAGTGATCTTGTCCAGCCATCACTGCCCCACCTTAAAAAAAAATCAGTCAATCAGCCAATGAGTCGGTCAATTAGTCAATCAAACAGTCAATCAATCAACCAGGCAAGCAAGCAAGTAGCCTGTCAGACAATCCATCATTGGCTCATTACACATGTAAGCGATCAAGATGTCAATCAATCACTTAATGAATCAATCAGTTGATCAAACACTCAATCAACTGATCAATTCATAGATTGCTCAAGTAAGCAAATTGTTGTCTATTTCTGAGATGCAATCCTAAACAAATCAAAAACTGGGAGATTACCAATTTTATCTTTTCAACCACCAAAACACCTCATCAAAAGAAAGGTTCCACTAATAATTCAACCACAAAAATGCTTCACAGAACCAATCTTAAATCCCCTAGCAAAGCACCATAAACTAGCCAAATGTGTGAAAATGTACTTTTTAAGCTTTTTCCTGGAAATAATGGAGATTTGGTGGCCTGTATTGGAGACCGGGAGATTCAGGCTATTTCCAAGAGACTCCTGGATATTTGAGGGGAGTGGCAAAAATGCAGCCTCCTATGCAGACAAAAGATTGTATGACAAGTCCAAAGAGCATACAAGGCTAACAGAAATGTATCTGCATATATTTCTACATCTATCAGACTAGCCATCTATCTTTCTCACTGCCTGACCATCAGTAGGTCATTTTGAAAGTAATCCTGATTTTACCTCCGTTTGTTGTATGCCATGTAATCTTCACCCTGTGGAGCTGTATTTTTGTCAATAATGTATGGATGCCAATTGACAGTGATACTGGCATCTGTGAACTTCTGAATGGCTTTGTCAAGGCGTGCCTTTCCAACATAACACCAAGGACAGGACAGATCAGAGTAGACATCAATGTTGATCATCTGTGATAAGAATTGTACTTTAATAAATTTAAACACTGATAAAATAAGAGTTGAGCTTTTGCATAGAAACATGATACCTTCAAATTCACATGTGAAAACATGTTATCTTCACATGTGAAAAGATCACTTTTGCTACAGGTACATAATAAATTGCACCTTTCACAGTGCAAGTGAAATGGTTTGGCACTTCATTCTTTATTTGTATAATACAGTAAATACAACAATTACATGACCACCTAGAGATACAAAATTTCTCAAGTATTGTGTTGAAAAATACTCCAATCATTTGCTGAACTCACCCCCAAAATATTTTTCCACACTCAAAGAGAAATTTCATATCTCTAGGCAGCCACATAATATCCTCTATATAAATTATTAAAATCACATGGTAGACCTGTGTAACAATATACAGACAGCTGATCTCTGTTTATACCTCCCTGGAGGGGAAAGGAGAGTGGAAAGGGACTCCACTGGCACTAACAGGGTACTTGAACGGGGGGGGGGGGGGCATTAAAGGGGTGTGGCTTTTAAGTTTTGGTACCTTCCTAGCAACTGATGTCATCACTGCCATGTTGGATGACCATTAACAACAGAATTAAGCAATTACAGAGCACATTTTCTTTGTTACATAGCCTCAGCTAAACATGTGGAGGGTTAGGAGTGTTCCAGAGAGTTATGAAAATCCTCAACTATGTGTCAGATTTATGAATTTCAAGTATTCCCAGGCCCTAAGTGTTTACATGAGACTATCTAAATTAAAAAAAAATTACTCTATTGCTTCTGTAAACTAATTCTCAAAAAAGTGGAATTTGCAAATCTAACATGTCACAACCGTGTTTACATACTCTCATCTAAACACAAGATCGACCAATGAGAAGGCATGTAGTAGCTCAGTTATTTTATAATTAACAAATAAAGAAGCCTCGACTGTTCTCTGTTCTGTTGTAAAGCACGCGGGAAGCGGTAGAGCAAGAAAGAAGTGTAGGGAAAAACACACGAGATGTAGTCGAGTGTTTCTCCCCACTTCTTGAGTGCTCTACCACTTCCTAAGTGCTTTACAACTAAACAGAGTACAGTCGAGGCTTCTTTATTTATTTTATGATAGAGAATTCTATAATTTCCCCACACATTCAATGAATTTTCAAACCAAATTTTTTTTCCAAAGGAGTAAAAGTGGCATCAGCTGTCTACTAATCTCTGATAAGGCACGCTAAAATAGGCCAATCACAATCCTTGATAGAATTGTTCAAATAATTTGATTGGCTAACAACAAAACAGCTGTCAGTCACAAACTGGACTTCGGCTAATCTTTCCCGCCCTTTTGTGTTGCTCAGCTTTCGAGAGAAGGATGCCTTCAAAGTTCGCTTTTCAGTTTTAGTTTAACCCGTTTAAACAGGACGTAAAACCAGGTAAAGGTTGCTAGTCCAGAGGAATCCGGCCAAGTGACTCATGAAAACATCTACTTTTCCGATGGAAATTACGACAGGAGCTCAAAGCTTGCAGATGAAAATGCCAATGCTGAGTTGTATTTGAAAGAATCTACAGTTTCTTTTACTTGCTTGCAGCAAGATTGCCTGAACTAGCGTGAATGTTGTAAAGACTAGACTGCTCGCACTTGTTCAACTCCAAACACAGGAGCAAGCTTTGAACTGATTACACGTTGGGTAAGCAATGATACGCAAGTGTTGAAGTTCAATTTGTTGAGATGACCGGAGCCACCGCTAGTAAGCAAGCGAGCGTTACTACACTGCATGTAAGTGTTGTTTGAGTATTTTTACACATTAAAATAAAGCTTCTCATTGTAAACAGAGACAGCTCAGTGGTATTGTATCTGTCGTTGTTTTACTTCTTCAGTATAATTTTTGCCTTCGTAATATATTCTGATGTCTTTCATCTAAGAATTCGCTAGGTTAAGAATTTGTTTATTTCGCTATGTGTTTTGTCGAATCTAGCATTAATCAAAATTCCGAAGGAAAAATTTGAAAGCCAGCTAAATGTCATCAACTCGTTCCCTAATCTCTGATAAAGCATGCTGTTTCAGCCAATCAGAGTACGCGTTGTATGGAAACTGTAATATAATTCTAATTAGCTTTATTGTTCCTGTCATTCAACATGACCACCACTGGGTCTTAGTTATTTGAATCTCTTGTGATTGGTTGCAAACCACCTATTTGATATGGATTCTTGCAGGGGGACCACATCAACTACAATAACGTATATTTCATTTATAAGTTTGTAGCACGTAAAAATGCACTAGCTCTTGACTATTGAAATTCATAACTCCTTTTTCTTGTAACAGTTCCATTTCTCAAACGTTGATCGACGCCAAAAGTCATGGTGGCTAATGTCGACAACAAGTATGAAAGCAGAGAGGGACCGAGAACAAAATGTCGTCGGTCGACCCAGTAATAGCATAGCAAATCAGAGTCTTAATCCGTTAGCAATGTACTCTGATCGACGTTTTCTCTAGTTAACTTACCATTCCAGTTTCTAGAGTTTCTTCCCTGTGCTGGAACCGTGCTGGATGTAAGGGAAAAAAACGCTGCTGTTCGCTACTTCAGCAGTTCCCAGGCCGCCTCCCCCCTCCCCTGCAGGCCCAACGCTGATTATTACTCCCGACTTATACCGAACTTTCCCGAGTTGTCGAAGACTCGCCGAACGCGTTTGCAAAAACATTTCCTTCAATCCAGAGTTTTATTTTGCAGCATTTTTGAAAACCAAAGAGTGACGACACTGTCAATGTAAAGTGACCAACTAGCCAGTCATTCACGGGAGTCAACCTCTCTGCATTGTTTATTTTGTGGTGCATCGCTTTGTTGTTGTGACAAATGGTCGACAACATGAGCAGGCAAAATATTTGGACCGTCAACTCTAGTACACTGGTTCGAAAGCTAGCGAAGAAACAGCCAACTGACAGTAAAATTTACTTAGATAAGCGGCCAACGGCACTGTTATCCTCGGCCTAACGTAGATACTAGGCCGTTAAAGACATCTACGGTTGTTTTGTCTTCGTTAAGGTAAGTTTCTATTTGTTTGTTCTTGAAGGCAGGATTAACATCTAACTTAGGAACGTCCCGTGTGTTTTCTAGTTCTACTGGCTTTAATTATTGATATTGTCAGTCCGTTATATTTTGGAATTTGTCACTGCAAGCTGATTTGCTGAACGCGGTATGTTTTGCGTTATTTTACGGACGTTTTACAAGCGAAGTGTCTCGAGATATGCTGTACAACTGGACTCATTTGCAAATTAGCTCAAATTGCAATATAATAAAGCTAAGAGCTAAATACCCCATGACATATTAAAAATTCATGACTTGAGCTTATAAAACATTAAAATGCATGCTTCTCTAACATCCAAAAATGTACGTTTCAAAACTTGCGTGCGTAATTTGAAATTATTTTAATTATTATTAGTGGACATGAGGGGATTCCACGTCGCTTCCTTTGTGTTTAGCTCTATTGTTCGAATGTTCGTGGTTCTTTGTTTCTTCATCTCAACTGGACTGGTACTTCACATTTAAAGTTTTTTTTTTAATTTTAAGTCACGAAAAATCTAAAAATCTCCTTTACTAGGTGTTCGAGTTTCAGTGGAATGATCATGATCTTGTCGCGCGTTCAAGGTGAGTAAAGAAAATATTTATTCTGCTTGCTAGAGATACATTTTTTTTCTTTCAAATAGCAATATTTTACATACTTTTAATTTCCTTTTTTTAAGAAAGTTCATCTGGCAAAATTTTAGTACCAAAATTAGTTGTTTGATGGAAAAGAACAACAAAAAAATCTAGAGAGATAAGAAAGATATTACCCAAGTGAAAGTTAAGATTCTACCGAACTACCACACAAGTGTTAAGTATAACATGTATTTTATAGCCCCTTACTCATCTATCAGGAATCTGCAAATCTGATTAGTTTTGCCATCATTTTTTTACTCTAGTGATAGACAACAATCTTAGACCATAGAAGACTCAGGCTTGTATTCTAAAAATTTGTTTAAAATATTTGACATACTTTATATTTGACTTTTTCTTTCAGTTTTAATTTATTTAGTTGGATTATCACAGTCTCTCAGCTCAGACCCTTTTATCATTTTTGGTAACACTGTGGACATTCGTCGAGTGAATCTTGATGGCACTGGATATAACTATGTTGTTCGTGGTTTGACAAATGTTGTTGGTCTGGATTTTGACATAAAAACACAGATGATCTATTGGTCCGATATTGGTGTGAAAAAAATTCAGAGGGTGCACATTGATAATGGTCTTGATTCTGGGAAAATTGAAGATTTTATAGTGGAAGACTTGGGAATCCCAGAAGATTTGGCAATTGACTGGACCGGTCGTAAGCTGTTTTGGACAGATGCTAATAAGAAAATTATTGAGGTTATTAATCTAGATGGCACACAGCGGCAGGCATTAATTAGCACTGGGCATGACAAGCCAAGAGCTATTGTCGTTGATCCAGTGAATGACAAAGTGTATTGGACAGACTGGGGAAGTGAACCAAAAATATTAAGAGCAAAAATGAGTGATGGGACACAAAAAGAGGTGCTTGTAAATTCAGGTATTGTTTGGCCAAATGGGCTTGCATTAGACTATGTTGACAAGATGCTGTACTGGGCAGATGCTAATACAGATAAGATTGAAAAATCATACTTGAATGGTCGGAATCGAAGTGTTTTAATTGATCGTACCCGGGTGTATCATCCCTATTCATTGACACAATTTGGCCGCAGGCTATACTGGAGTGATTGGCAGCAGCACAGCATTGAGCACTGTAACAAAGATGCTGGTGACGACCGGGTCAGTATCACTGGTGGTATGACCAGACCTACAGCATTGCATGTGTATCATCCTGATCGGCAGCCAGGAGCAGGTAAATTATTAGTTACCAGACTGAGTGATGGTAAACAGTTTCTAGTTGTGCTGTTATGCTTTAAAGTGCATATGACATGAAAAATATTTTCTGCTTTTTTGAAAGGCCTTTCAAAATACAGAAGAGTGACGTTTTTCTTTTTGAAATATCTTTTTTCGTTTCATAGATATTGATGTTTGTCTATTATGCAAATTAGATCAGTGATGACACAATACTGTTTGCAACTGAAAAGTGGTAAAATACTGAATAAACGATATCTCTGGAAATATCGAAGCAGTGTTCGTGAAACTTAGCAACACAAATGTGCATCACAAAAGAAACAAAATGATACCCTTAATGCTGTTGCCTTGAAAACAGTTTGGCCACTGGTGATGTCTTAATAAAAACTAAAATTCCCAGTTTTTGTCTCAAACCAAGTACTATCTGCCCCACACAATCTACTGATGGGTCAGTTAAGAAGATATTGGAACTGTGTCTGTTCCAAGTAGCACCTTTGTCTCACTTCAGGGGCTGCAAATGGGGATATTTGTTTTTTGGACAGAAAGAGACTGGAGCTGAAAGAGTTGCTATGGCAACTGCATTAAGGGTGTCCTTTTGTTTCTTTTGTGATGCACATTAATGGTGCCAAGTTTCAAGAACACTATAACTTTAAAGTAGTACTATGATCAAATTTTTACCCCTTGATATTTTAGGTATATCACACAGAATTCCATGAAAGAATAATTATGCATTTAGTTCCAGAGATATTTAAGTTTGAAAAATGTGTAAAATATGCAAATGAGATAACTGATGACGTCATACACTCAACCCAATATTATCTCGTGTATTTAAATAGAGCTATCTTGGCCAATTTGCAGCGCAGACCATTGAAACTTGGCAGGCTAATAGTACAGGAAACAGATCTGCGGCTATAAAAGTTTTGTTCCCATGGCAACTCACTCTTTTCCTGTCCCCACCCACTTGATTTCAATATGTTACCGATTTTCAGCACGAAAAACGCTAAACGGGGCCAAAAACTTGAGCTAACATATTTATATGCCTGCGGCGATCATGCACATGAGGCACCATTTGCAAATATGAAAATGGAATGCTGAAGGTGGCCAGAAATGCCTTTTCTTTTGAGGAGGTCTGGAACACAGTATGTTGCCATGGTAACAAAACTTTTAAACTCGTATTGTGGAGCACCTTTAGTAGAATCTTACTGCAAAAACTCAAACCTTTCTGATACAAATTGGCTGAGATATCTCTTTTC
>CM042753.1:6487842-6514471 GCA_022496165.2 Catalaphyllia jardinei | reverse complement strand
TAGCTCGTGGCGGTTAACTTTGTTAAATATAATTTAACTAAATTTAACCCGCTGCCTCGCTAAATGGGAGGTGGGTGCCTGGGATATCCAAGGGCTTCCACTGTGGCCAGCCAGCCCCTAGATAGACTACCGCTCCCATGGCTGGCAAATCCCCGCAACCCAGCCATGAGCCCCCATTCCATGCCGAAGGGACTCTTCGACCTAGCCGCAGGCCTAGGTCGGAGAGAAGGAAGGGCTCATGGCTGGGGGAAGCCATGGCCCTGAACTCGCCAAGGTCCCGAGGCACCCTAAGCCCAAAAAAAAAGGAGGGGAAAAATAAATAAAACACAAAAATACCTAAGACAGTTGGCTTGCCACACCTATGATGGTATCAACTGGCGTATGAATGTAGAGCTGGTAAGCATCGCTGGACCATCGGCCAAGGGTTTTGATAAGGTGATCCGGGATTCCCCGAGTAGCTGCTGAGGTGGCCGCACCAATGCGGAAGCTGTGACCTGAAAAACAGCCCGGAACTCCGGCTGAGGAAAAAATGGACCGAATGGAGCAGGCCAACCACTGGCGGCTTAGAGGTGTGCCATCTGCGAGACGAAAAAGAGGGCCTGGAGCAGGGCCACGAAGGTGCAAATATTGGACTAAAGCGCGTACGGGGCAGAGGTCTTGCCCACCAGTACCGATGTAGACGAAGCAGCCTTGGCGAAAGGGGTCTGTCTTGGAGCATTTTATGAGGATCCTGAAGCTCTTAGGATTAGACAACGAGTCAGCTTGGATGTCGTTGACTGAGAGATGAATGGCTGGATCAAATGGGGCGTTGACGGTAAACTCACCAGCTCGAAGGAAACCGAAGAACCCGATACAACAAGCGGCCCATAGCATTGAATGGTTGTGGGAGGAGAAATCTAGTGAACGATGAATGACGCGCATCAAATCACTTGTGATGGGTTGACGCTTCGGTTGGTTTGATCCTTGATGGCGCTTGATGCCACGCAGAACGCGTCGCAGTTGGAGACAGCCCACGAGAGGGTCAGGCAGACCTTCATCAACGTGAAGAGATCTAACTGCTGACAGGTAAACCTTAATTGAAGAGTGGTGGAGAGTATCTGCGAGATGAGCGCAGAAACGTATGAGCGTTTCTTCACTGGCAGGAAGCACAGATCCAGATGGATGGAGGCGATTATCCTGAATGCAGAAGGTGATGAAACGACGCTGAGCTGATGAATAGCAATTCCGTGTCGATGGAGCAAGGCCATGAGGTAGGTAGAATTGACACTTGTCTGTCAGACAAGATCCAAGTCCAAGAGGAGCTGCCGAGGGATCTGGGTCTGATGGAGTGCTGCGTGAGGGGCCAGCTGACGGAAACGCTGAAACTGAAAACGAGAAAGCGCATCAGCGATGGGGTTACACTTTCCCCTGACTGAGGAGGCTGTGAAGGAGAAGGAGTGATGTGCCGCTAGAAGACAGAGGTAACGAACCAGAACCATTATGTCGGGGGCCCTCGAGGTGCCTGACCGCAGGATTGCCACCACTGAGCTGTTGTCGGATCTGAAGTTAACCCTCTTAGATGTCCATAGAGGACCCCATACGTAGGCTGCAACCACAATAGGAAAAAGTTCCTTGTACTCAATTGACTGGGAGACCTGCGAGGCCAGCCAGGAGCCTGAGAACCACTGGCGTTGGAACAAAGCACCATAGCCTAGAGCACCTGAAGCATCTGAAGAGACCTCAAAGTCCGGCAAGGGGGCCCACTGGGGATACTGAAGAAAACTGCAGCCGTTCCAAGAGCGAAAGAGTTCTCGCCACCAAGTGAGGTCGAGAAAGAACTCCCGGTTGAGGCGAATTGGATGATCATCACGACGGAAAGCACACAATAGGTTAATCATGCGGCGTAAAAAGGAGCGACCTTGAGGAACCACCTTGCAGGCATGCTGGAGATGACCAATTAGCGACTCGAGGTCCTTCCGTTTACAGGAACGCTTGTGAGACCATTGTTCTAACAGAGCAGTTGTATTGTCAAACTTGTCTTTCGGAAGACGAGCCTGTAGGAGTACAGAATCTAGTTCAATCCCCAGGACAGTCATACACGTACAAGGGCCTTCGAATTTTTCTGGGTGGAGGGGGATGCCAAGCTGAGAAAAACAATGGATGGAGTTATCCAGATTGCGTTGACACGCAGGAGAGCCAGGTGGGCCAAGGGTATGAAAGTCATCTAGATAGTGCATCAGGAAGGAAACGTTGTAATTCTGTTTTGCGATCCATTCAACCAGGTCAGCAATACAAGTGAAAATGTAAGGAGCGGACCTGACGCCAAAAGGAAGGACCATGTCCACGTAATAAGCCCCTTGCCATTTCATGCCCAATAGTGGGCGATCCTCTGGGTGGATTGGTACAATGCGATAAGCGCTCTGAACATCGAATTTAGCCATCAGGGTGCCCCGACCCAGCTGCATAATGCCTGCCGTGATGTCGTCCACCTTCATGTACTGGAGGGAGTAATCCTCGCTGGCAATTCCATCATTGACGCTGTGACCCGTTGGGCTGGACAAGTCCAGGATAAGGCGCCATTTTCCTGGCTGATTGCGTTTGGGGATGGCACCAAAGCGACTGACATGAAGACTCTGGAAGGGGGGCCGAAGAAAGGGGCCTGCCACCCTGCCCAATTGTACTTCGGTATGGAGGTAATTATCTATGACCTGGGGGTTCGCGACAGCTGAAGCCATGTTTCCTGAAGCTGACTTAAGGGAAATCTTGTGGTTGAAGCCGAGGTGAAAACCATGACGTAGACCCTGGATGACATAGGCAGCTTTGTCTGGGTGTGGATAGTTGCGAAGTTCATACTGCAGTCTGTCCACCACAATGGGGGAAAGCTGTGACACTGGTTTTAAGGGGCATGCTGCTGGAAGAGTGGAGGTGGTGTCCTCCGAAGACGATGAGACAGGTTGAAGGCCAGCGTGTTGAGCAACTGGAGCTGGAGAAGAATGCCACTGCAGAGGGCAAATGTTAATCGACGGCGACGAATCAAAGCTATGTCCAGGATTGGCTGGGCTCTGAGGGTCTGCGGTACCATGATGAGAAACTAGAACACGAGTAGAATGCAACAGTGATGGACCAACATAAATCAACGAAGAAGAATCAAAGCTTTGTACAGGATTGGCCAGGCTGGGGGAGTCTGTGGTAGCGTGTAGAGAAACTGGAACTTGAGGAGAACGCAACTGTAACGGACGAACATTGATCAACGGAGACAAAACAGGGCTATTTACAAGATGAGCTGTGCTCGGAGAGTCAGCGGTAGCAGCGGCCCCCCTTTTGCTGGTTGGGGGAGCGGGACCGAGCTCTGCGTGGGGGGCGGTGTGGGCAGTGAGTACTTCGATGGTCTCCATCGCACGATTCACAGGCATGACGAAACCGGCAACGGCCAAAGGGCCAGCTACAACGCCCATCATTCCATGAGTGGCAGTATTGTGTGGCGCTTGAGTTGCCAGTGGCAGCAGGTGCCCCGGAAGACGGTGAAGCTAGCAATGGCGCAGGGTCCGGTCGAGATGTTGAAGCGGAGGGAGATCTTGTGTGGAAATTGTAAAGATCAGCATTCATGCGAGACCAATCCGTGGAACCTGAGGCCGCTGCTTCCTTCCTGTACGCTATGTCATAATTGAGCCAAGACCTGTCACGGAAACGCTTAGCAGTTTGGATGATCAGCAACTTGTATTTATGAAGGTCAAGCCAGCGGGAAGGAAACGAGTTGCAAAGCACCAAGCAAAAAATTGAGAAAGCCTCTACCCAGGTAACAATGTCCGTTATTTCCACAACGCGCTTCTTCTTCTCCACTAATAACTTTCCTTCCAAGTAAGCCTGCGGTTGTGTGTCCTGGGCTTTGATGTTGTCTGACAAAAGGTCAGCCAGTTCGATAAACTGTCCTCCTGTGATCTTTACCACCAACTTATGAGGGATGGGAGAATACCCCGGGCCAACAGGAAAATCCGATCCGAGAGTGGGCGGCGTCGAAGAAAACGTTGTGGCGCCAAGAGAGCCCCCCAACGATAATGGCGGGAAAGTGGAAGATGTGACGGGGAATAGCGAGGACACCACGGCAGGTGAACTTAGGGTGCTGTATGTAGGAATAAACGAAGGAACTACTTGTCCAAACGTACCTGACTGAGGAAGAGACTGGCCCGGAACAGTGGCGGGCGGAACAATGGCGGGCGAAGCTGAAGGCGCCAATGGAACCGAACTGGAGGACGTGTTTTGCACCGCGTGCTCCCGAAGAGATGACAGCAGCGCCGGTAAGGAGTCGGCCAAAGCCTGTGAAATCGCCAGAGAAAGGGCATTGTTATCCGGCAAACTGACACTCTGGGACGAAGCCGAGGTGACGATCGAGGTGGAAGCCGACGTTGTAGAAGTCGAGCTGTCGTTGGAGCTGGACGGCGACGCAGTTGACGGGGTAACGGTCGATAAGCTGTTGTTCGTCGTCCGCATCGTACGCTTTGCCAAGACAACCACAGAAACAACGAGCAACACGAGCTGCTCACACACTAACACGCGCTGACAACGGAGCTGAAACGGGACAAACTGTTGCTGACAAGCCCGCAGCGTGAGCTGCTCCAAGACAACTGCTAACACAACGAGCAACGCGAGCTGCTCACACACCGCGAACACAACGAGCAACACGAGCTGCTCACACACCGCTACCACACGCTGAAACGAAGCTGGAACGCAGGCAAACCGTTGCTAACAAGCTAGCAGCGTGAGCTGCTCCAAGACAACCGCTAAAATTGCTAAAACCGCCCGAGAAAAACAACGAGCAACACGAGCTGCTCACACTCCGCTAACGAAAATACTAACACACACTGAAATGAAGCTGGAACCAACCATGTGAGCCTGCACTTGAACACGCGACCGCTGACCAGGAGGTTGCACGCTTAGCTCGTGGCGGTTAACTTTGTTAAATATAATTTAACTAAATTTAAACATTTCTTTGTTCTTGCTTTCAGACATAAATGAATGCAGCTACAGTCGTGGAGGCTGTTCCCAACTGTGTGCCAATTTTCCTGGTAGTTACAACTGCAGCTGTTTGCAGGGCTACAATTTACAAAGTGACAAGAAATCTTGCCAAGGTACATGCATATTTTTCATGCAATGCCCAGTCCTTATGGAGACGAGAGATGAAATTACCAATGCGTCTACTCTTACTAACATTTTGGGTGGCTCAGAATTGATGGGAGCACATAAGAGTAGCTGAGAGTTGCTAAGGGAACATGACAGTTTAACATAGCTCCCCCCAGAAAATAAACAAACAAACAAGCAAAAATAAAAGATAAATTGGACAAGGTGTCTAAAATTTTAATTATTTCCCGGTGGCCAGTCACGAACTCCTGGGAATGAGACACCCAGGAGTTTGCGCCACCATTTTTTTTTTCGTTGTTTGCTTTCGCTCATGCACAACAGACTAAGCAAAAGAGGTACTACTCGATCATAGTCTACAGATGACTGCTACTAAAAAGTCTTTTTTGGAAACATGTACTCCACCTTAGTAGCTCTTAACAGCTCATATAACAGTCACTCTGGTGCCCATTTTGGTATCAATTGAGTATTAAAGAGAGCAAAAAATGCTACTTGGAGCAGCTATAGACTTTTTTATTTACTAAGTGGCAAACTTAAGGATACCATAACTTTTATTTCAGATGCTGATGAGTGCCGCATTAATCATGGAGGCTGCGATTTTAGCTGCAACAATACAGAGTCCTCGTACTACTGTTCATGTCGCTCAGGGTACAGGCTGGCAGCTGATAAACACACCTGTGAGGACATAGATGAATGCCAGACACTCTCCCACCAGTGCCCAGGTAAAGATAATGGAATGATACCGTGACCCAATTTGAAAGTGACCATGTGATTGTCATTACGTTTGAGTGGTGTAAATATAAAGCTTGGTTCTGTGACATTGATGTCAGGGTTAAATCTTCAGTTGGTGTCTTTCCAAGTTTTAGCCATGCAATTAGCTTTAGTTAATGCCATGAGCCATTTTTCTGATGTAAAGAATTATTTCAATTAATGTTAGAGTTTAAACTATGTTAGAGTCATCTTTTACAACATACTTCATAGTGCAATGTGAAAGAACGCTAAAAAGCTTTCATTTCCCTTGGGTTTCATCTTCAGATTTAGATGTTTATAAATCCAACCACCATTATAGTGGTGGAAATTGAATTAAGAGTTAGTTTTCTTTCTTGTTTCAGATCAATGTGAGAACACTGCTGGGTCTTACAAATGTCTGTGCTCCTCGGGACTCACTTACAATCCAGTCAACAAGACTTGTAATGACATTAATGAGTGTTTAACAACTCAACACTCCTGCCAACAACTCTGCATCAACACCAGAGGAAGCTTCCACTGTGACTGTAATCCAGGCTTCCTTCTGAGCAGTGATCAATTGACATGCACAGATGTTGATGAATGTAGCCAATCAAGTCACTCCTGCCACCATCGTTGCGTCAACACTATTGGTTCTTATGTGTGCAGCTGCGAGGCTGGTCATACTTTATCAGATGATGGGCGCACATGTGACGTGATGGAGTGCAGGAAACCTGACGGAATGCCGGGAATTGTGGTGAAGTGTGACGGTACTGCAGATCAGTACAGGTTAGCTTTCAATTCTAGAGAGACACTCGATGACAATTTACACCATGCATGCGGCGGTATAGCTACTGGACTGACTGGCAGTAGCATCTTGGAGTGGAACCTCTCAACAATCGCCACCTTGGAGTAGAAAAAAGTAGCCTTTGTAGAGAGGTTAAAATAAGAGTGAATGTATGGACCATCCGCCAAGACAAAACAATAGCTGTTATTGGAGTTGAGCCTGCTGTCAAATATTCCTTTGTTTAGAGCAGCCCACAAACAAGGTGAAAGGGTCAATACAAGGCAGAATTGGCCCTATCGCCTCGTTTGCATGTCAAACTGCTGAGAACTGCGATGAGAGCTATTGGTCGTTGTAGAAAGGTGCCGTTGTATAGAGGTGGTCGTTTGTGGGGTTCGACTGTATTTTAAAAGAAAAGAGCTTTGGTTAGATAGAGAAGGATACGTCATTCAAGGAGAGAATAGTACACCAGTTAGGTATAGAGTATAGTCTCATTCGAGAACTTACTAGGTTCACCTTTGGAGGCAATTTTCACTTGAGTACCGAAAATAATTCATTTGCTTTTGTTTTGCATTCTGTACTACTCGATTGGCTTGAAATCCCGTGGCCTACTTTCAATTATGATTCCATCAGAAGTAGTGCTACAAAACCAATCGTGACTTGCACACACACATTCTCCCACGCTTCATAGACCCTATGCATAAATGGTGCCTGAATTTGAATAACAATACTCATTCAATTTTAGCCTCAAATTCATGTGAAAATTCCTTTGTCTTGAAACGTGAATGTGAGGCCAAGGATGTACAAATTATTGTTATTCAAATTTATGCAGCATTTATGTAAAGGGTCTATGTCAACGAAATGTATGTGCTTGGTGTTTTGACATTGTACTTTGTGACTGGCCAGAGTGGTCACTCTGGTTTTCGATTTCGACAGCAGCTATGTTTTAATTAAATCTGTCTGAAGCTATTTGTCCTGTTTTCAGTTATGGTAAGGCTTGCACGCTTTCTTGTACCAAAGGATTTCTGATTGGTTCAAGCATCATCACGTGTCAAGCGTCAGGTCACTGGAGTGTCATCAAGGCCCAGTGCGCAAGCCAGCTCCCAGGCTCCAACAGTCCACCTCTAGGAATCTTACTGTCGTCGCCTTTTGTTCCTGAAAATTCACCTTCTGGCACCCTAATAGGAAGACTTACCACGGTCGACAGTGACGAAGAGCAGTTCTTTATTTATTCGTTGATTGACGGCGCTGGTGTGTTTGGTGTGGACAATAATGCCAGCACGTTGATCTTGACTGGTGCAGTGGACTACGAGAGACAGTCAGTGTACACAGTGTGTCTCATGTCTATAGACAGTGGTGTGCCACAATTGTCTGTCAAGCAGAACCTGACTGTCCACATCACTGATGTCAATGAACCACCAAGTAAGTTAGTATTGATATGAGTATCAATAGCCTAAGGGTGGTCATGATGAATTCTGGACGGAGCGGTTTGAATAGCCCGATTTCAATATATCAAAATTCTAACTTGGCTCCGAGGCTTATGATGGGAACAGGACAAAAGAAATCACATCGAGGATGAAGGATGAATAATTATTCCGCCAAGCCTTGCAGTCAAGTTAGAATTTTAATATATCGGAATTGGCCTATGTAAGCCCTAGCCCGGGCCATTGTGTCGTATTCTTAAGCAAGATACTTTACCCACACAGTACTATTTCCTCTTCCTCCCTCTGGGTACTTGTGAATAGCTGGATAACCTGACAGAATGCTGAGGAGTAACCCGCGATGGACAAGTTCCCATCCAGGGGGGGGGGGGGGAAGTAGTAATTGTCCTTCACATTAGTACCGTCATGTAACAGAAACTTGAGTCAATCGGCGTATCGATTGATTATTCTCAGACTGACACTTCCAGACTGACGCTCAGAAGTAGTTGGGATTTTGCGTTTCCTGAGCTTTGTTATCAGTTCACTTAAAAACTCGATCACTTTGGGAAATATGTCGTTTCTAACAGTAGCGGCAAAACCAAAAGTAATATAAATCGTTATTTCGTCTGCAACACGGCTTTCCCATTCCTGCCACTAGCTAGCAGCTTGTTTTTCATTCCATACTTCTGACCTGATTTAAAGCGGAGCTTCGGCAGGAAGCCTGTTAACTCTAGGTAGCCTGTTTACTCTAATCCGTGATTAAAAGCAAACCAAATTATAACTTTCACCGCTTTTGTTTTGTGTATCAATTTTGTGATTATTAAACTCGAAACAGAAGGCCAAACAATATGCAGAAAACATGCCGCAAAGTTACAAAACTCAAATCAAAAATCTACCTTATCTTGCGTTAGCTTAATCGGGCTACAGAAGCCTAAATCTATATATTATTACTTAGCGATGTGTTAAACTACTGGCTCCTTTTCTGTTTCTTTGGCTCCATCAAGGACTTCACATCTTCAAATTATCTTCCTTGAGTATCCTCCTTGTACATTTTCGCTTTATCATTGCTTCTTTAATTTGTGGACCGTGTTTTTTTTTCTTACCTGTGAAAGTTGCTATGATCAGCTCATGAGATTGTTTACTTTCTTTTTGTTTTGTTGTTTTGGTAGGTCCCCCAACAATATCTTCGTCGGTGATTAATGAGAACGCCTCTCTAGGAACTGTCGTCGGCATTGTTAATTCTTCAGAAGTTGACTCCGGACAAGAAATCACGTATTCCTTGCTCACAAATGCTGGCGACAGATTTCGGCTCGTTGGCGGCGAGTTGAGGCTTCATTTGAAACTGAACTACGAGGAAACGTCAAGCTTCCGTTTGACAGTCGAAGCTAAAGACGACGGTTCTCCGAGGCTGTCCAGTATATCAGTCTTCAACATCACAGTTCTGGACTGTAATGATCCCCCAACGGGGCTTCTATTTAGCGGGGGTGTTATCCCCGAGTTCTCAGAGCGTACCTCAGGGGGAACCCAGAACGGTTCCGTGATAGGGAACTTTTCAACAGTGGACGAAGATCTCGGACAGTCACACGTTTATTCCATTGTAGGAGGGAGTGAAGTATTTTTCATTAACAAATCGTCCCTGGTGGTTGCCTGGGCAGAGCGGTTGAACTTCGAGTCACGTGATCTTTGGACGTTAAAAGTGCGTTCCACAGATCCCTTTGGCGTGAGCGTGACGTCATTCGTTGAGATTCGTCTACTTGATGTAAATGAAAATCCAAGTGGTATTTTGTTGTCTGCGGCTGCCTTTCTTGAGCATGCGCCGCTGGGTACCGTTGTTGGTTCGCTGAGCGCGCGGGATCCAGACCTCCATGATAACCACACGTTTTCTCTAATTTCCAATCCCAGTGGTGTCTTCGCGGTCGAAGGAAAAACAATAAAAATTTTTGCCGACGTTGATTTCGAAACGACGATAAGAAATCCTTTAACAGTTGTCATGAGAACAACCGACAGAGCTGGACTGTCATTTGAAAAAGCTTTAAACATCACAGTGCTCGACAAGAATGAAGCCCCAACAGATATTATCCTTCACCCCAAAAGCCCTTGCGTGTCTCTATCCGAGATTTGCGTGGAAGAGAATCGACCTATTGGCTACCGCGTAGGAGGTATAGCAATGATGGACTCGGATCATGGTGATTCTGGAATCTGCGATGTTGTAAACGATGATGTCTTTAAAATTGAAAACGGCGCTGTTCTTGTCAACGGGGATATCAACTTTGAAGCACTGGACAGGTTGCATGTGTTCGGTGTAGAGATTAGGTGCCGGGATAAAGGAGGATTAAGTATCCAGAAGAGCTTTAACATCAGCGTCCTGGACGCCAATGACGCTCCAAGTAAAGTGAGCTTGTCGCATCAGGTTGTCAGCTCTAATGCTTCCGTGGGGAGTCTAGTGGGGTGGTTTATTGTTGTGGATGAAGACCCGAGTGATTCGCATAATTGCTTTCTCCTGGATCCTGAAAGCTTGTTTAGAGTCTCAGGGCTTCAGCTCTTTGTTAGAAAACCACTGACGAACGCAACGTCGTCTCGCCATCCCATCCATGTATTCTGTAGTGACGGAAGTCTCATCAGCTTCCCAAGGACCCTGTATATTGAAGTGAGGAGCACCCTTCTGTCAGCGAAGGTGAATATCTCGTTGGATTCCACAGATGTGAAAGAAAACGAACCCGCAGGCAGCCTCATCGGGCATGTCACGGCCAGGACCTCTGATCCGAATGATACTTTGGTGCTCCAGTTGGATGATGATGCCAACGGAACTTTTGCTTTGGTCAGTGGAAACGCTGTGAACATAAGAGACCTGGTGACAACGCGGCGGCTGGATTACGAGGAGGAGAATGAGTACGATGTGGTCATCCGTGTTTATGGAAGTGGGGGGGCAACGAATTTTGAGGTGTACCGAATTCAAGTAAGAAATATTCAGTGTTTCATTGACTGTGGTAATTCTGCTTTCAATCCTCAAAATCGCTTTCCAGTTGATAAACCCTTCAACTTTGTCTTTGTAGGTGATTGACGTGTATGAACCACCGGAACATCTGGTACTTCATCATAACAACGTGGCAGAGAACTTGGCTGGTACACTGGTCGGAGTGATCACTCTCAAAGACCCTCAGCTGAGCCCCCTTTCTATTGAGATCCTTAGCAACCCTGGTTCTGCTTTTGAGGTATGTATTACACGTACCAAACCCACACCTATTTCAGTAAGTACACTGTAGTTACTGAAATAGGTCTGGTTTCCAAGTTGCTTCAAACTGAGGCCCGTTTTAATCATTTTTCCTACAAGTGAAAATTAACAGGCGTTGTAAGTAAAACAAAGGCAACAACGTCGCAGTAGTTTCCTATATTTTTGAGAATTTTATTCAGTAGGGACTGGTCATGTTTGTTATTTTGAAATCTGCAATCTTGCTCGGAATGGAAGCAGAAATGGAGTCTCCCTCTATCGTCTCAGAATCACTGATAAAATCGCCCTTAAATCAAACGGTACAATTTTTTTCTACCTTGGAAATGGGGAGAAGAGGTGGTTTTAAGTTTTCATTTTAAGTCGCCTAGATTGTATTGCTTCTAATAAGTTAGCGTATCAGTCCTGAAGTTTTGTGTTTCTTTAGCTTCGTCCAACGAGCATTTTTTACACATGGAAGTTAATGACTCGACGGCCACTAGACTACGAAACAACTCAGGTTCACCACATCACAGTACAGATCAAGGATACTAACCACTCCCTCACCGTCAATCAGAGCTTCACCATTTACGTCACAAATGTAAACGAGGCTCCTACTTCGATTACACTCAGTAACCATGTGATTGCAGAAAATTCACCCACTGGGACTGTGGTGGGGATCATAAATGTCACCGACCCGGATGAAGCGTTCGTCCCGCAAAGCATCTCTTGTGGATTGCGTAACGACGCAGGCGGCAGGTTCAAGGTCAGCGGTCTGGCACTGACAGTGTTGGATTCCCGGATGTTAAACTTTGAAGACCCGGATGGTCGAGATCATTTGGTGGACATTGAATGTCAGGACCAGGATGGCGAAGCGACTCAACAGCAGTTTATTGTAGAGTTGACAGACGTTGATGAGCCGCCGATCAGGATAGAGTCGACGTCGGGAAAATTTGAGGTATTTTATGGTGCTTCATTTCCTCGCCTCTGTCTGGGGGGGATTTGTAATTCTGCGATAGACCAGCATCCCGTCCAGGGAGGAGTAGAAATACTGTTAAGCGATTAATGCTGCGAATAATCCTCGGCTGTATGGACCGCTGGCCTGACGCAGACGTTTGTTTCCCTTAATTCTTGTAGCAAGATATTGATACTGTGAGGAAAAATGAATTCTTGATCACTGTAAATCATTTTGTCTTATTTAGATTGCCGAGAATTTGAGTCCAGGGTCGCTGGTGGCTATCCTGCGCACAGTTGATCACGACAAGAGGCAAAACCATTCCTACAGTGTATCACCAAACACGGTGTTTAACATTGTAGGTAACCGATTGGAAAGTTTCGTGAGGTTGAATTACGAAGAACAAAACCTTTACCTTGTGAACATTACCACCACTGATAGCGGTAACCAAATGTTGACGCAAGGGGTGGCGGTCAGTGTACTCGATGCCAATGACGCGCCGACAGGAATAGTGTTACCACAAGGGACAGCTATTCCTGAAAATACCAAGGTGAGTGGCTAGTACCAAAAAATGTAATTGCCTTTGGCCGGGTCAAACAGAGATTTCTAGAGATTTAGTATTGGGGTTACGCAGAGATATTAACTCGGATTTGCTAATAACGATTTACTTTTCAGGTTAACCAAGGTTTTAGCTGACTTGTATTTGTCGCTCTCGTGCACCAAAGGATTAAAATGACAACAACAGAACAAAGTTTTAAACCTGTGTTTCAGTGTTAAAATGTCATGGCCGGATATTTTTGCGAGTTATTAGTACTCCACAGTGGACTGTGGCAATAAGGGTGAATTTTTTTACGAGAGATTATGACTTGTATTGTACTGATGCATTTCTGCTCTTTATATTGAGCAGTCTAAACTTGAAACTGGACTATTTAACAATTATTCCATGAGCTCGCAAGTGATAAAATAACCAACGAGCGCGTGGCGCGAGTTGGTTATAATCACTTCATATCCAACAAGGGCGAATGGAATAATTGTTTTAGTAATTCTCAAACCGGGTTTTGCCGCTAATTTTTATTTCCACAATTTTACAAAGCGAAAAATTTTAAACTTGGCGCACTATTTTCCATATGACGTAAAACTCCGACTATTGGCTCATAGTCGGAGTTTTTTAGCTAATCAAAAAGCTAGAAATGCAATAGTCGGAGCTAAGAATTTACTAAACAACAATTATTCCATGAGCCCGCGTTGGATATGAAGTGATAAAATAACCAACGAGCGCGTAGCGCGAGTTGGTTATAATCACTTCATATCCAACAAGGGCGAATGGAATAATTGTTTTAGTAAATTCTCATACCGGGTTTTGCCGCCGATTTTAAACATTTTAAAAGATTTTAAAAAAGATTTTAAAAGATTTTAAAAATTTTAAACTTGGCTCACTATTTTCCATATGACGTAAAACTCCGACTATTGGATCACAGTCGGAAATGCAGCCAGAAATGCAGCCAGAAATGCAATAGTTGGAGCTGAGAATTTACTAAATTAATTTATTAATCCTCTTGTTCCACAGCAAGAGAGATAGCTATAAGATGACGTAATCACACCGTTAGCTAACTGAACGGATGGTATGTACCTCTTTCTAGGTTGGCTCCCTGATTGGAGAACTGACGTCACTGGACGAAGATAGCGGACAGACACACACCTACGTTATCCAAGCTCAAACCCCACGCGGCGTAGTCTCGCTTGGAGACACGAACAAGCTGTATGTAGCAAACAGCGCCGCTCTCAATTATGAGCTACATCGTCATGTAAACATCACTGTAACGACTACAGATGATGGCGTTCACTCGCGGCTCTCCAAGGTTGTGACATTGTCGCTGCCCATTCTCGACGTGAATGAGCCTCCGTACGGCATTCAGCTGGCTCCAGCGAGTGTTAAAGAGAACTCTCCCATCGAGACAGTCGTAGGAATTGTTACCGTAGAAGACCCTGATACTTTCCCCCAGTGGTTCCACTGTCGACTTCTAAACGACGGCGCAGGAAGATTTGGAGTCAGGATAAACGTGTCGCTTATTGAGCTATTTTTAACTGGAAACGGACTGCCAGTAGATTACGAGAAACACGTCACGCATAACATCACGCTTCTATGTAGTGACAGTGGTGGCTTGTCTTACGAAAGGGATTTTGTAATTCGAGTTTTAAATGCGAATGACCCTCCATCGAACGTGATCTTTACAGACTCCCCAGGGGACACAATTTTAAGTCCGAATCCCCCGGTTAACGCCTCGGAGATTAAGCTTGTGACCCAGGCTGTGGCGACTGTAAATGAAACAGCCGATGTCGGGATCACCATTGTAGCTTATTTGTGGATTGTCGACGAAGATAACGCCCACAATCCCTTGCGACCTCAGACGCATGCGTGCAAACTCATTAGCGAAGCCGAAGCTAGACTTCTCGTTACAGTGGACGTGCACGCGCCATCGAACTCGCGGAG
The DNA here is from genome assembly GCA_022496165.2 of Catalaphyllia jardinei. Classification (NCBI taxonomy): domain Eukaryota; kingdom Metazoa; phylum Cnidaria; class Anthozoa; order Scleractinia; family Caryophylliidae; genus Catalaphyllia; species Catalaphyllia jardinei. The sequence continues at coordinate 6,499,777 of CM042753.1, read as the reverse complement.
GAAACGTTCAAGCGATGTGACCTCCGTGCCGACGGAGTTTATGATTCAGCCTGGAACCAACTCCTTATTAGTTCGTGAGCGGCTTGATTATGAAACAAGTGCGAACTACACGCTGTATGTGAAATGCACCGATAATGGCGTTCCCAGAATGTCCGCTGTTAGTTCTTTGCTTGTATTTGTGTTAGATGTGCCTGAAGCGCCGACGGATGTCATCTTTTCTTCGTTGACAATTCCAGAAAATGCAAGTAATGGAGCAGTCGTTACAAGCTTTATTATCATTGATGCAGACTTCACGCGGACTGGTTACTCCTTCGAGTTAACGTCAAGAGGTATACCGTTTCGTCTCGTCGGAAATCTCATCGTCGTTTCACGAATTCCGCTCGATCACGAAGCCACGCCGCTCATTACGGTACAACTGACAACGCGCGAGGTGTTGACCGACTTAAAATTCGTCAAAACGTTTGACGTCGCGATCATCGATGTTAACGAACCGCCTAGCAGTGTTACGCTCGACGGAAAGACGAAAGTGGACGTTCTGGAAAGTTCCCCGATTGGTTACATCCTCGGGAGATTTGTTGTGGAAGATGAAGATGTGTACGACACTTCATTCAATATTACAATCGAAGGAGACCAAAACGAAATCATGGCGGACTTTGAAGTCAGTGGACAAAACCTTATGGTGGCAAGTCAGTTAAATGCATGGTCACGTGATCGATACCTTCTCAGAGTACGTGCAACCGACCGAGGAGGACTGAGTACGAGTAATATTTTTACCATCACTGTAGCAGAAGTAGATGTATGTTCTATGAATAAGAGCTTTTGTAGTCCATACGCCATCTGCTCCCGAGCAGGCCCGGGACGAGCCTCGTGTTCGTGCAAACTCGGTTTTACTGGTGACGGCTTTCGTTGTAGCGACATTAACTACTGTGATCCCGACCCATGCCATCCGGGTAACTCAATTAGCGGATGTCGAGATGGTTTTGGTGGCTGGAAGAATTACTCTTGTAGCTGTAAACCAGGATGGTCTCCTCCTGATTGTCATGTGGAAATCAATGAATGTCGACCCAGCCCTTGTAACATGAGCGGAACAGAGTTCTGCGAAGATCTTATCGACGATTTTAAATGCAACTGTAAGCCAGGCTTCAGTGGCAGGCTCTGTGACACGAATATTGACGACTGTAAATCGGCCAGCTGTCTTAACGGCGGCACATGCGTCGACAAGGTGAATGGTTTCATTTGCCTGTGTAAAGATCCGTTTATTGGAGTAAATTGCGACACAGACGATACAATCTGTCGGGAAAATCCGTCGATCTGCCTTCATAATGGCACGTGCATTTCGTATGCCGAAGATCCTACGAAGTTCTCGTGCCGGTGCGAGGAACCGTGGGGCGGAAACTGCTCAGGCTGTGCGCCAGGCTATGGCGGACAGAATTGTACGCCGTGTAAATATCCGCGGACTGGGGTAAACTGTGAGCTCGATTGGAGCAACTGTGAACCTGACCCATGTCTTCAAGGGGGAACGTGCTATCCCTTAAGAGAGAAAGATTTTTCATGTGTGTGTTTACCGAATTACTTCGGAAAGACTTGTGATAAAGCTGTAGCTGTGACCGACGATGGCAGCAAAAGTGGGAACCGTACGGGACTTACTCCCACGGGACTGTACTCGATGATCGGCTGTATCGTATTGCTAGTTGTTATCATCATTGTCCTGATTATCGTGTGGAGAAGAAGACATCGAAGAAAATACAGATCGAAAAATGCGCGGATTGAATACCACAATAGACGAAGAAAGCCTGAGGTGAGCTTGCCGTTTAGAGAAATGATGCAGCGAAATAAATTCAACTTTGAAAACCCTGCGTATATCGCTGAACCCGAACGAGAGGGTGAAACCAAATCTGATGGCGACAACGTGCCCGCCGAAACTGAAATCAGACTTTCGGGCAATGCTGTAGCCATTGCTCGAGATAATCCCACGTATGAACCAGTTGAGGAAGTGCTGAGGAAACATGCTGCAGTTGTACACAATCCTATATTTGTGGACGACTCAGCGAGGGAAGACAAAAACAATGCAAATCCACGGCTTTGGCGACAATCTCATTTTGATCAAGTAGGTTTCTCAAAATGCTGAACTGTCCGAGATGTAATTCCAAACGTTATGTAGTCTTAGATGCGCAGCGGTCTAACCAGGGCGCTTATACGTAGGGCGGTGAAACGAGCAGGCCGCTCTTGGGCCAATGTGTGATGCGGAGAAGGACTGGCACGAGCGCTCCTTCCGCGCTTCTGGTGCAATAGCGAAGCGCACAGTTTCTAAAAATAGATTACATCTTCAGAGACCCCCCACATGACTCAGACAAGAATTGCACTTCTGTAGAAGGTTTTGTATGAGCGCGCTGTCTTCTAGACCAGAAAATCCGGCAAAAAAGGAAAGATTGGTGGTCTAAGATTTTGGTTAGCGAAAATAATGTCATAAAGCAAACACTGCTGCCGTGGGTAGTGTAAAACAGACTCCGAGGTGTCCAGAAAAGAGCATAAATGTCACAAATTGCACGAGGATCTTACAAAGCCGCAGTGACATGCGGACAGTTCCCAGTCCGGCAGTCGAGAACTTTTAGCGAGGCGGTTGCGACTAACCGATCAGAATACTTCTCAGTGAAACTTGTCACGAAGAAACCTATCTGTTGTTTATCCTGTTCTTCAAGAGAAGACTGATCTTATGCTAGAAATTCCCAAACTCGACCAGCCGAGCAGCCCGCTCTACAGAGCAGAATTTTGTGTACTGTGCAATTTGGAGGACCATGATATTAATAGAGCCATTTATTCGACCGCATAAACAAAGCTGTGACCGTAAGCAGATCTCAAGTGCATATATATTTTCATAGCTATATGCTTGGTGCGATACGTGTACTAAATAGCGCAGCGAGTAAAACTGTTTTTTATGTGCGAAGACAGAGCGGGCCAGTTTCATCACGGCAGCGAATCGGATCTACGGTTGTTTGTTTATGAGTTACTTTTTTACCTGGCTTGCCGACTTTCTTGTGGGTGATGCACCTGAATGCCGGGTACAATAATAATATTTTTCTCTGTCATGGAGGAGTGTGTTCGTAAACAGTCTTCATACGTGAGTAGCCCATCATATTTTGCCGCCTTCCTTCAAACTCCGTAATTTTATTATTCTAAGGTACATGTTGTGGGTTTTCTCCAACATTTTAAACTAGAGAGGCCATCAAATTGCGAAATTAGTCGCTGAGTATCGCGTGGAAGAGTTTTCGAGCGCTGTAGTTCCATACGTCTCTCTCAAAGAAGTAGCCCATGAAATGGTTTGTTTGTCTGAGTCACGACGGGGGGTAAATTTTCGTGACGTCATCTGTGCGCTTCGCTATTAATGGCTGCCAAAAATCTCCTCTTGACAAACCGGAAATGACATTTTCTTTCTTGATTTTGTAACGTCTTTTTAAAGGCCACTTTGATAATTTGGCCCAGAACTCAATACTATTTTGTCTATTGGAACATCACTTAAGTATCTTCGTCGTAAGTTGCTCAAATTTGGTTATATATATTTGGTCTCGTGGTTATTTTTCTTCGCCGATTTGAGTAAAAGTTAACTGATCGCATATTTATGGTTGCCATGCAACGAGATTTTATATAGATTTGTAAATAATAGGAAATATATGTATATACGCGCATTCGTCGTTCAGATTGCTCTGTAGATAGAACGTACACAAACTTAGCCATGTATATTTGGACGATATGTATTTTATGGAGAGTTAAGTTTTTAGAAGTGTGCACATGTGGATTGGTTGGTAACGAGAGAAAATGATCTAGATTATGTTCTCTTGTTGATAATCGATTGTCTTTAGTTTTTATCGTGAAATGTTTTGTATTTATTATACAATTTTGTAAAACTGTTTAGTGGCAGTTGGAACTGATCGCTTTGTTTTTAAAGCAATGTCGTTAAAAACCGTCTAACGTGTATTTGGTTTTTGACACTAATGCGCTGTACATGTACTTAAAGTGCTATTCTAGCCCTAATAATACAGATTCTGATTAGCTGAGAGCAGTGCAATTCAAGTGTAACACCAGTGCAAATTATACATCGTAGTCTAGATTATGATTTACAGAAAGACAATGAGAAATTTTGTAGGCCAAAGATATCATGTAAAGCAATGACAATGGCTTCAAGGAATATCTTCCGGCACTTTTTCCGCACGAATTTTTTCATGTAATTTCAGCTTTTTGAAAAACTCGCTCGTGTAAATTAATTCCAAATTGAACGAGAAAAACCTTGTGATTACCTATACAAAACGTACACTTCCCAGCCCACGCAAAAATGGTACCTTCCGCTCAAAACTCCAAAACTGCCTAAATATTTATATTACCCTTTATTAAAAACTGGATCATTGGATAATGCAAATCGAGAGTTTTCATTGGCTGAGCCATGATGGTATATGAGCCATTATACCATGATCTACAAAAATGGAGAGCGTATGCGTCATTTTTTGGGCCTCTTTGTTTTTATTGTAGTCTAGTTTTCTATATTTTGGGGGCGGTTTTAATAAAACAATTATTCCACTCGCGTGTTTTGTTTAATCGTAGTGAACTGCAACTTAGAGCTTTTCTTCACTCATAGTTAATAGAGCGACTGGTTTAGGAAGGCCGGTAAACATCAAAGAAGCAAACAAAGAGGCTGAAATTTATGTTGGAAGTTGCTTGACCCTGCACATCTGTTGTTTTATGTTCCAAGCTGATAACTTTGAGTTCCTTAATGGCGGGATAAATCCCTATTTGCAGGATAAAATCAGAACTTCTTTCGCTCTGTTGCGTGTTAGCGTGCGAGCAGCCTCTAGTGGATCCCGCGCTCAAGCGCTGCTATCAACTCCGAGCATGCAAGCGAGTTTACGAACGAAGTGATGTTAAGCGTGACAATGGTCATTTACCATTCAGACTCGCACTTACACATAGTTTTCACTATGTCTTTACAAGGCGGCTTTCTAGGGTGGTACGGAAGACTTGTCATGCACATGGTAAACTAGTTGCCGTGCAGATTCTAATTAGGACGCTAGAACATTGAGTGATAACACACCCCTCAGTGTGCGCATTTACCCTTGACAAAAATGTGTCAATGGCGAGTCTACAGCCGGAAGGGGATCTTTGTGTGTAATGATGCCAATCTAAATTCTCCGGCTGGCACGAAATTACTTGTTTTGAATCGCACGCGAGGCAACGCTCTTCTGGTTTTCTGTCATAATCTAATATAAGATGTGCTTTTCGCTGGTGTGAACTTTTGGATAGCCTGTATGCGAGACAGCGAGCCCCATCTCTTTCTGTTTGAGTCGCAGGGTAGCTTATGATATAAACTGTCTTGAAAACACTTTTTTGCCGACAGTGTCCGTCCAACTGGCCAAATCATCGCCAATCTGTACCATTTGTATTAACGAAATATATTCCACTGATGTGAATGCAAACAATTTTATACGTTGCATTGAATCACTTCGATCCGCACCCCTGTCGTCACGAAAGACTCTTTGCTTTGTTTCGTACCGAGGTTTCAGGGATTAGAATCTGGACAGAGTGCGTTTTCTTTTTATTGAGCTGCTGTTTGGGAAAGGAACAAGTTCCGGGGTGGAGCGACTTTAATCAAGACCAGTTCCCCACCACTCCTTTATTTTCTGTCGTGACCAAATCGATCGTTGCAATGAAATCACTGTTTTAAAGGGCTTTCGTGCGTATAACAGTGATCCATCAATTTTTTTAAGATTTGTTGCATTTGATAACGTCGAACCCTAAAACCTTCGTGAGTCTCGATCAAAGACAAATTTCCAAGTCAAACTGATTTTTCTTTTTCAATTGTATTGTACAGTGTAGGTTGCAATTATATACAGTTAGCGAATGTGACGTCACAAATCACACAAACATGCCAAAAGGCTTACAATTCACAAAGCCAACATTTCCATCACATTTGCGTAAGGAAGACGTCTATCCTTAAGGAGGGTGCGTTTCTCTAAAAAATCCAAGATTGAATTTTTAAATCCGAAAGAATCCGAAAATTCTTTACAAACAGATCAATCCAAGATCTTTCGGATCATGGTGCGTCAAAGGAACCGAAGAATCCACCCTGGAAGTGGATTCTTGGTTCCTTTGCCGCACGATGATCCTCGAGATCTCGGATAGATCTGTCCAGTAAAGAAACGCAACATCCGTTTTCGGATTCTTTCGGATTTAAAAATCAATCTTGGATTTTCTTTAAGAAACGCACCCTTTAAGATCAAGGAAGTCTGTTGCGATTAGGTCATAAAGAGCTAGAAAATCCGCAGAACACGCAAGCATCAGCAATTCGTGACAAGTGTTTCATTGACTCACATAAACTGTGACAAGTATTTTTTTTTTTACCGAGTTTGCTAACGAGTTTGACCTAGAAAAAGACACAGCGAGGGAAACAAAACTCGAACATAAAATCAAAAGGCTATTACCCACGCATTTGAGACCGGAAATCTCTAATTAAATCTGTGTTTGGATGATGACATGTTGACTGGCATGTTCCTGTTACTAGATGTGTCGAGAACGATGTGGTGTGCGTGACGAAACGCGCGGTACGAACATCTCCATAACAAGGATCACGACCACAAAACGAGTTCTGTATGTATAAAGATTTTTAACCGTCTCAAGAAGGAAATCTTTTGGCGATAACGTGGAGAACGGTGGCAAAACAGTTCATCATTCAGCGGACACTGACAAAGCAAATTTTGTACCGTCCAATATGCACGATTTACCAAGTCTGAGGGAACGCAACAAACGAATGTACAACAATTCGCTTATGAGCGATATAAACTTTATCGTAAGAGACAGTGAAACGGAGAGAAAGATATCAATCCCTGCTCACAAGTACGTGTTGGCCATTGGAAGCCCTGTGTTCTATAAAATGTTCTACGGAGATTTGTCAGAGAAAAGCGATTCTATTGAGCTTGTCGATGCAGACTCGGACAGTCTGTTGGAACTTTTTCGCTTCTTGTATTCCGATGAAACCCATTTAACGGCTGGCTGCGTTCTCCGTGTAATGTATTTGGCCGAAAAATACATGATACCTGGCTTGCTGGACGAATGTTCCGAGTTCTTAAGCAACGATATTGACGGCAACAACGCTTTGGACATTTTGAAACAATGTGAGTTTTTCGGTGACACCGAAAAACTACAAGAGAGATGTTGGAGCATCGTTGATCTCCAGACTCGGCAATGCCTTCGTTCCAAAAGCTTTCTTTCCACGTCTGAAACGATCTTGGAAACTCTGGTGAAACGAGAGACCTTAGACATTGACGAGCGCGAATTATATCGTGCAGTCATTTCCTGGGCTGAAGCGCAGTGTAAAGCGCTCTCATTGGAACCGATCGCTAAGAACATGAGAAAGTTTCTTGGGGGTGTAATGGCTCATATTCGTTTCTCGTTTATAAAAGACAGTGATTTGCTCAATCACAGTTTGGCACGTGGGATTCTTACATTCGAAGATTCACAATTTACAAAACAGCTCTCCACTTCTGATTTTGCTCTCGCGCAATTAAATCACGATGATTCTCCCCTTCGGCCAATTACGGCTCATCATCTCTCCCGCCAAGGGATCAAGCCTGTTCGCTGTCGCCGCTTGTTCGTAAATGAACCACCTCGCCTGTTTGTTCCGTACGAAAGCACCAACAGCGTTTGCTTTATAGCTGATCAACCGGTTTGTATTAGTGGAGTGCGGATCATTTTGAGCGGCCAAAAGCTCAACGAAAACTATGCAGTCATAACAAAACTGTTGGACGGCAATCGCACCTGTGTGAGTTGCGTGCAAGGTTACTACACAGTGGAGTTTGGAGGCACCGAAGGTTTGCCCGGGTTTGATGTGTATTTCACTGAGCCTGTTCTCGTCAGAAAGGGTGCGAAATATTTTATTACAATGTTCTCACCCGCCGAGTTGGATTTGCCCCAGTGCATTGGAAAGAAAGATCAAGTGAATTGTGCAGGAGTCAACTTTTATTTTCCTGATTCAACACATAGACAGTTTCCCGAGTTGATCTTCAATCCCCTAGCACCTCTTTGGTAGAGAGAAAAAGCACTATTAGACATAAATACCTTCTCAAGTTTCTTTATGGGGGATAGCGGTGGACTGTATTGTGATCGAGTATCTTTACGGGGACAATAAAGAATTCATAAATCCTTGCTTGGTATCACCCTGGTCGATGGATCACGAAAACAACCCGTGATAGTTACGTGACATTTACCATGGCAACAGGCGAAGAAAAGTGTGTTTTGTATTCTTGTTATTGTTCTTGTCTTCCCAACATCATGGAAGGGCAGGCATCAAAAAACCGATGAGCTAATTCTCTGAAGGAAATATGATGATTTTATTTATAGACTTCGACTACGCGAATAGCCCTTTATTTCTTAGTCGCAGCGTGTGCTCTTTAGACTTACACTTCACTGATTAGGATTAAAGAGGGGCTACTCCCGCTTTCTTGAAAGTTTTTCGCTCTAAGAATAGTGGAGGCGTGAATGCCAGTTTTCTATGACGCTACATGTTTTAACAGAATTTGCTTGTCATAAATTGATTTCATGTTGTTGTCAAATCGTTGTACATATATTTGGACCTGAAATTATTCAATGTAGCTTATTATTGTTTTAATAAAAATACGTAACCAGATTTTTTGATGGATGTGTTTTCTCGTCTTTTAATATCTGTCCGTGTCAAGTAGAGGCAGGGGAGAGAGGTGGGGAGGGGGGGGGGTGCGGTTTCTTAGGCAACGGATCTTGAAGAGATGGGTAAAAGAGAGGGCAAAGAGAGGCATGAGGAGACTGAAGCTCGGAGGGACAAGGAAGTTTCAGCCGTGAGTGTTTCGTTGCGTGGTGCGCCCCCTGATAGGCGGGGTTGGGTGTGCGAGAAATCCTCCCTTTTTGCCACGTGAATCCAGATTACTTTTACGTATCAAACTACAAACCTTGTGAAATGTAGAGGCCACGGAAGGACGAAAGTAAAGAGTAGTTGAAGACACTGCCATGCCCTGTGCAAGAAAAGGGACTGGAGGGTAGTTTTGTTACACCACGTTTTGATCGGTTTTTGTTGGATGCAGGCCATATTTCTCGCGGGCTCGAATTCATCACAACGTGACATGCCGAAAAGTTAGCTTCGAACTAAAGAAGTGATATTTTGCCAACATCAAAAGCCACTCCGACCTCTTGGACCTCAAATATGTTTTCAGTGTCATTAAGAGGACTTAGATGTAAGAAAGGTGAGGTATATGTTGTATTTTTATACGTTAATCGTGCAAGCGATAGTTTAAAGCAGGCCGGTACGATTCAGTAACTGAGTAAGCTTACTTACATGTATATAAAGTCTGATTATCGATTTCGTTTGCAAGAGGTTATCAAATCAGATTGCTTCGTTTATCGCCGTTTCTTGAATTTTTCAGCTCTCAAGGAAGCGATAAGGGGAGCCAGATCTATCTGCCTTAACTCCGGTTATAATGTAAGTTGAATTTAAGTAAATAATTTCCAAGTGAGCTTAAATAAGAGGTGTTTACATGTAAGAACTTACGTAATGCACGAATTTGTATCTGCTAAATATGTGACTTTCAATGCACTATGAAGCAAAAAGTTTGTAACAACTTTACACAAATAAGACCCGGGGTAGTCAATCGATAAAAATTGATATCGGAAAATCATTCGATAAATTGATATCCAGCGATAATCATATCATAACCCAAGTTATTCTCGCATTTTGATTGGTTCTTGCCTATGATCTATTAGGGGACAGATGCACGATTGACGTCATCATTACAAAGTTTTCCCCTCTGCCGTTCTAAAATGGCGGAAAGTGTTGAGAATTAGGATGTATTTTACGTGACTGGGCAAAAGATAAGGTACTAAAAAGTCTTGACAAGGCATTGAACAGGTTCAAGAAGCCAGAAAACAAGAGATGAAAGCCGTTTCTTTTAGAAAATGATACAGAAATAATTTTCTAGCAGCCTCAGTCGGCAGTCGAGCGAGACTAAACCACGCACAAACTTGGTCTTTGTAAGCCGAGAACCATTGATTTTTCTCGACCAATCATAATTCTTTGCTTCACATAGCAACCAATGAAATTTCTCCATTTTGTATAGATCATAGATCACGTCAAATGGTTTTTTTTACGTGCAAAGGCGGGACAAAGGCGGGGCAAAAGGCCGCTTTCGCGTTATGTTGAAATATTTTGAAACAAAAAAGGCTTTTCATTATTATATAAAACAAATAGATTCCATGTTGCCATGCATCTGATTCAGTAATAGATCACAGATGACAACAAAATGTGGTAAGAACATCAGTGACACACTCGGCTACGCCTCGTCTGCCACTTTTTTGTTCTTAACACATTTTGACGTCATCTGTGATCTATTACTGAAGAGATGCATGGCAACATGGAATCTATTTGTTAAACTGATTTTAAATGATATCGACTTTATCGGTCAATCGATAAAAATCCATACTCACACGCCGACGAAGTGTTAATTTTATCGATTTTGTCAGATTCATCGATTGTTCTTGAATCGATAAAAATTATCGTGTTTCCGTTGAGAGAGAGTTTGATTGTGACTCTTGAAATGTAGATTTCAAAGGCTGCAATGAAATGATATGTTGACAAGCACCGTACAAGAGACCAAAGAGATTACATTATGATTTTCTTCCTGATTTTATTGTTCGATTACCCGGGTACGATTACAAATGTAAATTATTTTCCTTTTCCGGCTTCTCGGCTTCAAGGTTGTCATCTAAATTTTCTCTTTTTCCTTTGTTCCGCGTTTTAACCTAAGAAATTTGGGAAACAAGAAGGGATCAATATGAGGAATGATTCAAAAGTATTTGCATGAGTAGCCTCCTACGCAGACACCTTTTTGAGCTCGTCATGCTATTAGCTTCCTATGCAGACGTGCTTAGGGCTCATCATGCGTTTCTCCCCCACATGGGGGAGAATGCGTGATGAACCCTAGGAACATCTGCGTAGGAGGGAAGTTGTTATAAGTGTCTCTGCGAGCTCTTTAATATCTTTTGGTGTTCCCATTTTAAAATTTCGATAAATTGATATTTATTGATAAAATGGATGGCCCTAATTCAAAAATCGATAATAATTATTGATTACTCACAACGATATCTTTTATCGATTTTTATTGAATTTCGAAAAAATTAATCGATTTTTATCGCTTGTTTTTGCTTGTTATCGATTATCAATTGACTACCCCGGGAATAAGACCAATCTTAGCGTAAACTCCAGAACACCCAGCCAATCATTAGCATCTCACTGAAATACATGACACATGTAAATTAAGTGGCCTGGTATTAGGCGATTCCAGAAAATATCCATACCTATACCACAGACCGCTTTTAGGATTTCCGAAGGGGAGGGGGGTTCACGATTATGGAATTCTGAGGCCATGGGGGGTATTTACGATTGGAAATCTGAAGGCATGCGGGGATTTCACAGGTAGGATTTCTGGAATACAAAGTGTAGAGTGAGTTCCTTGAAAATGCTATTGTTGTGGACTTTTGTAGTTCATAAATAAACCACTAACATATGACCACAAAAGCAGAAGACAAGCATTGATAGATCAGGCACATGTTTATACTCATAATTTAATAGAAAAGAACAGTAAAACGTGGGTTTCACATTTACCTTAGTTGATGAATTTTTTGTCACATGAATAAAATCTGAAAATGTATCTTACCGCTTGCAAATTTCTTGTTACTCCCATCCGATAAACAGTAAAAAATCCCACACCAGTCCCTCGCTTCCAAGCAATGCCTTCCAGATTATTAAGCATTTGTGTACACTACATGAAGCATATGGGTTGAGAACACTTTTTATCCACACTTCATGACATACAAAAGGATGTGATGAGGAAAGATTGAAGACTCCATGGTATATTTGACCGCTGAAAGA